>BMAO01030706.1:0-315014 GCA_019973975.1 Trichonephila clavata | reverse complement strand
TTTTCAATATCCAACCAATCGAATTGGAACAAGTTCAGTTTATTAAATGAAGTCGCATCAGGGTGCACAAAAAACTTGAGCGTTTCCGATAATTCTTTGAACTAAGAAAATCTCGCTGAAAAATGCGACCGATAACTCGCTTTTGTTCGTAATACTTCATATTGAACTTTGTTATTTTGAACTAAAATACAAACCGCTTTGATCATGTCGCGTGCCATTGGTTCGCCTTCTCTGCTCTACAAAAATATATTATATGTACTGTTTTATTGATTTGAGAGCAACACATTGCGAAGAAATCGTGATATATGCAAATTAGGTTAATTATTTAAAATGATCTGAAGTTGTAAATGTGAGTATGTTGAGATTGTGTAATTGTGAAGAAAGGTTTTGTGGTTGTAAGTGTAACGATTGACTTTAGTTATTTGTTATTAAAATTGACTGGTTGGATTAAAACTTGTAGACTTTTGTATGGGTGCTGATTATGATTATATTAGGTTTGGAAATCGCTTAGCTGTGATTCAAATATTCCGCTGTCAACTAAGCGAATCTTTATCATTATTGATTTTCGTTCGATATTCGTTTCGTTCCTACTAAGTGCTACTTAATAGGATAGTATGTTAAGGATTTTAAATTGAAGTCCCTAGATCAGGCATATCAAACTCATATGATATTACGGGCCACATGGTCTATTTTATTATAAGTTGGGAGCCGCATGTTTTCAATCTTCAAAAAAAAGTCAATAAAATATTATTCTTTTATGTATTATGCATTTAATAGACTCAATGTAAAGGTCAATGTATTGTATATTATACATATGTAGTCGTTTTATATATTTCATGTTATTTTTAACTTAAAATTATAAATATTTTATATTTTTGTAAAAAAAACAAAAAGAAGAATTATTGTAAGAAATTTAACTGTACATTACTTTTTAGGATACTTGACATCGTTTTTTTTCACAAAACAAATCAAGATTTGATAGAAAATATTGAGCTGCTTCAGTTTTTAAAATTGACGATAAATGTTGATTGGGGTTAATCTTGAGCTTTCTGAATTCTTGCTATTTTTCATTAAAGTAAATAATTGCCCATATAAATAAGTGCTTCCGAATATAGCCATTATTCGCATAACAAATGATAAATTTTAGTAAATCGATATTCTGAGAACTATGTATAAAAATTTAGAATTCCAACTTCCATAGATTTTTGCTTCAAGAAAGAATCACATCGGATTTCAGTTGATTTCATTTGTAAGCTTTCATCAACAGTTTCAATAGTGACAGATAAAGGTAAAGTAAAAGTCCGAAATTGTGACTCACAGCTTTTAAAATCAGAGAAAGTCTTACATCTATAATCTCGTTTCTAACAATTTCCTTTTATGAGCATATTCAGTAAATTTTAATTTATGGGATTTAATCAAATGATATTAACAGATTTCAAAGGGGAGACAAGTTTTCTTTTTTTTTCTCCAAAGTGATAATTTTTAAGATTATCAAAAGAGTTGCAACAACATGATTTTCACCTTAAGGCTTAAAATTATGTTGAGTAAGATGACTTGTAATATCAATTGAGAAAGCCAGGTCCTTTATTCATTGTCCATCTTTTAATTCAGCACATTCATAATTTTTGTTTCCAAGAAAATTATAATTTAGTCCAGCAATTTGAAGAATCGTTTTAGCACTTTATGATTTTAAAGTCATGGAACTTCAGTATAATATGGTAGCTCGTTGGCTTTCTATGTTTTCCAGATAAGAAGCAAATTGACGATGATTAAGTCTGTATTCTCGAATATAATTTAGAATTTTGGTGACTATTTTTAAAACTTGTCCTACGTTTAAAACTTTGGAGCACAGTACTTGCTGATTAATAATACAATTAAAATGTTCAAAATTATTATTACCACGCTGTTTGCATGTTTCTTTTAATATTGTAATAACTCCTTTAGTAATATCTTTCATGGTAGGTGCACCACATCATGCAAGACAAACCAACTTATCCAATGGTAACTTATATTTCTTCTAAAAAAATCAATAAGTACATTCAAATTATCAGCTCCGGTGGTTGCATTATAAATATGAATAATTTCTAAAAGTTTTCTTCACTTATTTTTAAATTAACATCGCATCCTTGTATAAAAACGACTAGTTCGAGTATTTGTACTTTCATTAATGTTGCAAAAAAATAAGCTTAAACTGTTGAATTATGCTGCTTTCTCAAATTTTGGCTATTTCATCAACTCTGCTAGCTACAATATTTCGATTTAAACTTACACTTTAAATTTGCTTTTTGTGTGCTGTACATGATATTTCCACTCTTTTAAATACACATTCACTAATAAATTCCCTTTCGGTAAATGATTTCGATCTGTGCTTGCATGATTATATATGATAATATATAACTTTTGCTGCAGCAGTATAGCCTTCAACAAATTTAATGAGTACACTTTATTTTGTTTTTAAAGAATTGATTTCAATTCGGACAATTTTTCTTCACAAAAATTTGCAAACTATTGGTCATAGTTTGCTTCATGATTTATGTCATAGTGCCTCTTAAGATTATTTTCCTTAGCAATTGAAAAACAGTTTTTAGATATTAGGCATATTTTATTCTTGTTTTAGGACACAAAAAACATTGCTGTTCCCCTCTTATAGAAAATTTCGACGTTCCTCTTGAATTGATCTTTCTTTACTCATTGTTGAAATTTAATTATATTTTTATTAAATAACTCTTTAGTTTAATTTGAACAGAAACCAAAATCCACTTTCATTCTCAAACGATTAAGTATATACCGCCTTTTATCTTAACCGTCTTGAATATTTTTTCAAGCTTTAAAAAACACCTATGACTGCCTTTTGCTGATTGGACACTCCAAACAGAACAGGAAGAGAAAGAAAAGTCGTGCACTCGAGGAATCGGGATACTCTCTATAGTTAGGAGTATGCACAATGCATTTCAGAATTTAATAAAAAATTAACTTATTACAATAAAATAAAATTTAAAAGTTTAATAAGATATAAAATTTTTTTATTTAAGGGCCATCTCTATATTATCAAAAAGGATTTCTTTTAAAACAAGCACAGGTAACAGGCAAAGGAATTGTAGAGTAATATATGTATAAAAGGTTCCTCCCAAATAAATTTCGAAATGAAAAACTTTAAAAGCCTGATATTTAATACATTTTAAAAAGAATCGGCGGTCCGCAACTTATTATTGGCTGGCCACATGTGGCCTGCGGGCTGCGTGTTTGACACCCCTGCCCAAGATCATTTATCTCCAAACACTAATACGAAAAATCTGGTTCATTTCACAAGAACTACTCGTGCCCGAAGTGTTGTGGGTTCGAATCCTGGTGTTACTGAAGACCCGCAGTATACAGGAAGTCGACGCACGTTAAATCTGTCGAGACTCACTGTTTTCCCATTGGTGCGGTGTGGTAGTTAGGAGAGTGGTGCCAGCTAAGGTGTCGCCCTCATCACTCGACTGCGGTTCAAAATTGAGGGAACCGTAGCTGATAGCCCTCATGTTGCTCAATAGTGCAATGTCAATAAAACTCTCTCACTCTTTTCTCACTTCGCAAGAAAAACATCAAATCTATTAAATGAGAAACAAATATAACGTTTTTGACTCTGTGCATTTTAATATGCATGTTATTCTACGCAAATTTAATACATGTATTAAGTAAATTTCTTTTTAATACAATATTAGACAGCTAGACAGCAAAGATGTATTACATTTGCTGTAAGTTTTGTAACATCTGAAGAAATGAATTCTCATAATAATGCACTTTCTGGGTTTTGAAGTGTTAAAATCATTCCTGTTCTCAATAATGAGTTCATAAAATGAGATTTACTTATTGTGAAGCATAAAACACAGTAAAATGTTCCCAATGTACAACTTGTTAAAAAATAAAATATTTTTACAAAAAAAATAATAAGGTGATTGTATGAATGTTATACTTTACCAATACCTCAAAAAATTCTTGTTTAATTTGTTTCTTATTTTTTTATTTAGAATTTATTTCTTAATTTTTTATTTAGAACGTATACATTTTTTTGCAAAAGATAATTGACTAATTTTTTAACTTTTTGAGAATTTTATTAAGTAATAATTACAGAAACTAATTACAAATAATTAAGTAATAATTATTTGTAATTATTACTTAATAAAATATATGTACAAATTCTTTTAAGGTATATTTTTCGTAAATCTTTTTGGTGCTGACCATATATGACGATAAAAATGTTTTTTTCTTTTTATGATACTCATTTGATTAGTTAGAATGTTCCTCTTAATAGATCTAAAGAAGATTTTATAATATCCACACACTTGCAAGACAACTATAAAAATCTTCAAAATAATGATACATACATTGACCGTGAATTTAAGAGAATAGTTTATGTATTAACGTATCTCCCTATTAATTTCTATCAAAAAATTCATCGGATTACTTGAGCGTTCATAATCAATATTACGTGCTCTACAACGAAATTTACAACAATCATAGCAAAATAACCACCAATATAAACAGTTACATAACGGCAATGAAAATTACAGAAATATAAAAAAAATTTCCTGCTATTTAACATATCCAAATACTTTTAATTTATTAATATGATTATTCTTAAAGCAATATTAATGTGTACTCATTTCAAAGTAATTTAAAATCGATAATTTTTATTTAAAAAAAAAGATTTTAAGCCATTTGTGAGACAGGCACATTTCATATTTGATCAATATTTGAGTTGTGAGTCTGAGGGAGAGATAAAATTTAATTCTTTTCTTAAGATACCACAAGTGATATGGAACTAGTTTCAGGTGTGTGATGACTTAGAGATGCCGTTGAGGTAGTTCGGGTCAAACAACAAGAGAATCTTGTTTCGCATTCATGTACCTTGACCTTCCACAGCCTTCATTTTACATATACGTGCCTTGTAGCAACCACTTCTGTTAAGAATCCCCTAACGAATTCTCTTTGTAACCGCCAGACGGCGTCTGAACGCTATGTAAGTAGATACTTTTGTTTTTGTTTACAATCACTCTGTACTCAGAACTCTATACTTGTACGCTGAACGCAGCTCTTCCAACTTGAAGGTGCCAGGCCTAATAACACTGGATAAATAAATTGTTAAGTTTATTGTTTTCGATGGCTCTTCTTTGATGACTGAATTTAATTGTCTGAATCATAAATAATAATATTTTTTTAACTTCTTCCTGTACTTTAGTACAACAGTGTATAAATGGTGGTCTAATATTAAATGAGACAATGTACCTTTATGCTTCGGAATGATGAACTCTTTCAATTGTCTTTTAAGCGTCGTAACGGTACTTATGAAAAAATTATTACAGCTTACCTTTGTCCACTGTTTTGAAAGAAGATTAGTTAAATTATTCGGTATGGAAATTAACAACAACTGACTACTAAAGTTGAATCATTGCAGCCTAAGACTTAAACAAAATGTATATCAAATTTCGAGGCAGTCAATTATTTTTTCAAAATTCTTCAAACGGTTCGAACCTTAAGTCACATAACTTGTATACATTTTTTATTGCATCTTCTTAACTTGAGGATTTTTTACTAATGATTTATACATTAAATATTTTTAAATAATAAATTATAGTTTAAAAAAACTAAATTGAGCTGACTTGTGACTTAATCTTTTAGTCGCCAAATCTGGAAATGGGATCTGAAATTAGTCGCCAGATGCGAGATGGGACGTGAAAATGGGCAATCGTTATTCCTGATGATCCTGATCAGGACAATGGAAGAAAATTATCAAATTTTTGCATTGCCATCGGTCCTGGACAAGTGAGCAAAATTTCGAATTAATCTGAACACTTAAAGTGGGTAAACATTGAGTTCAAAGATTCCGTTATATGCAAGTGAAGCTTATAAAAAGGTATTAAAAAGATAATTTTTGGCAAAATTTTAACTTGAACAATTTTAAGGTTTTACAAAAGTGGACATTCAATGAGGAATGTGTCTCCTCTTTGATTTTCTATTTACAAGATTAAGTCGTCGGAAATATAATAGACCACAAGCGGTGCAACCTTTATTAGGTCTTTTTATGTTCATTTAGGATTCTAATGGGAGAATTTAATGCTACAACTGCTCAGACTAAATAGTCTCAAAAGTGCTTTATCGGATTTTATTCAGGTGAACGAGTCAATGAACACTCCATTCACTTTATACCCTGTCAACAAGCATAATTCGAACTCTGGTGGAGCATTATCTATCATCTGTCGAAACAAATTGTCACCAATAATAGCCACATAGAGTCTCGCATGTTTATTAAGAATTTTACCTCGGTATTTTTGACTATTCTTAATGCCTCCATTGAACTCATGCATGTCTATGGAGACTCCAAAAGAGATTCCGGTCCACACTTGAATTACTCCTCCATCGTAAGCATTTCTTTCAGCGATGTTGAATTCATTGTAACTTGTTTTTTGCTTTCTTTAGATCAGAAAATGGAGTGAGTATCACTTTCTAAAGCGAATCTATACTCCCCTGTTAAAAGCATTTGGCCTTGACCAATCTATATACTTTCTAGCCAATTTTATAGGCTCCTTCTTTGTATTCAGTTTGATAAGACACATCTGATTTCATAAAAATTCAAGAATTTATTACGAAAACATCTTTTGACCATGATAGCCGAAATCATTCTTCCAGTTGCCACAAAATGCAATGAGTTGGGGTTCATTAATCATTACGTTTTTCGTGCAAAAAGAAGTAGAAATCGACATTCGAGAATTATTATAACACGAGGGCGACGTGAGAAACAGACCTTTAAATTGAATTTTCAATTTCAGTCTTGTTTATAAGTTATTTTACCACTGTCAGCAAACATTCTTAAAGAATCGAGTAAACGTGTTCTATCTGACATATCAACAATATGTCCCAGTTTAAAGTTCCAAATTCATATCACTATTTTTGAAAATTATCGAAATTTCAAAAGATTATTCTTAACTAAATGCATGCTTTTCTTATAAAGAACATTTTTTTAAAGAGAGAGATCAATATAAAACCTTTGGTTTTCAGTGTTAATGTATATGGTATATAATCTTTCATAAAAACTTATTTTACTAAATTTACATCGAAGAATTTATAGAAGTATGACCTTAAATGCATGTCGTAACTTCACTTATGGAAACCTGTGTTACTTCTATGAGTTTTTATTTAATTTAATAAATTTGTAATATAACAAAATAATTCCTACGATATTTTTATGTTTAAAATTAATTTTAAATAGAAAGGAAATGTCAGCTCACAGCAGAAACTTTTATTTCTTTATTGAAACACAAATAATTAAGATGAAACTACAGTTCTGGATTATACGAAACTTGTAAAAAGATTTTTCAGAGTATTTCTGGCGGTAAAATCGAAGTTTCTTTTGCTTATTTTAATTTTTATAGTACTATTCGATACATAATGTGTAATTTCATTAATATACAGAAATACCCCGACTAACACGAACCCCGATTTTTCAAATCTCGTCGCTTCATCTTTTTTATTTCTTTTCTTCCTCACTGAAAATTAGGCGAAATCAATGACAGAGCCTCATAAAACTGCCAATGTGATTGAAGAAGTTGTCTATCTTGTCAGGCAAATAAATGTAGAAGTGGATAGCGATGACGTTCAAGAACTGCTGGATTCCCACAATCAGGAGCTGACAATTGACAAGCTCATACAAATGCATGAGCAAGAGAAAGACAATGAAGAACTTGAGTCTTCAAACCCAGTTCAATCAGAAGATCACATGACGGTTGGGAACTTGACAGGAGGCCTCAGTCTAATTGAAAAAGGGTTACAAATTTTAGAAAATGCAGATTCCAACGATGAGCAAATTTTTCAACGAAACAATAAATAAAAAAATTATTAGCATTCTACAAGAAAACTTTACAGGTAAAAAAAATATCCTTGAGCCGGAAGATAATTTTGTTAGATTTTATGAAACCTTCTACATTCAAATAATTTCGGTTTGCGATTTTGTGTCTTATCTAAAAGCTTTTATTGAACCCTTTTTCCCCCTAAGTTATTGTTTTTTTTTTCGACTTCGGCCCAAATTAAAGATTTTACATGTATTTATATAAGAAATATAACCCGACTTATGCGGTTGTCACTCAGCCCCACTTATCGCGTAAATTCGTGGTATTACTGTATTCAATATCATTACACTTTTATTTTTCAGAAAGCAGTTTTTCATAGGAGATTAGAAGAATTTCTTTTTTTGCGAATATAAAATAAAATCCTTACTCGACAGAGGCAAACAGGTTATATTTTAAGCAAACACGCCCGTAAAAATTTTATCAGGAGTAATTAATCTTATGTAAACCCCAGACAAAAAGATGTTCCATGACAGCCTTATCTGTTTAGAATCCTGAAACTAATACAAATTTTCCAGTCATATGCGCCAACGTATTCTGCACAATGCTCATCTTCGAAGTTGCTGCTGTATTTAAAAAAAGTTTTTATTTTCATTTATGCTTCTTTCATGTCACTTTAATACGTAATTAGAGCTGTAACATGCAAATAGGTCATAAACACCAAAGATAAAGAGAGGTTAGAAAACAAGTAAATAAGAAATATATATAAATGTTATTGGTTGCATGTGTCACGAAGTGAATATTTTTTTAATTACGTAAAATACACTCTATAACAAAAAAAAGGCGACGCCCCAAGAACGAGTTGTCCGATAGACACAAAAAAATTGGTGGGTAGAAAGCTTATGTACAGAATAAAAAAATGGTTAAAATTTCAGAAAAATTGAATGATTTATTTCAGATTAACATAGTTACCAAGTAACGATCTCAATAAGGTGTTGACCCACCTCTAGCCTGGATCCAAGCAGCCACACGACATGGCATAGAGTAATAAAGCCCCCTGATGGTCTCCTACTACATTTCTTGTCAAATTTGCTCCAATTGTCAGGCCAGATCATTAGCATTCCCTGGTAGATGCAGTCGCCTTCCCGTCATATCGCAGACATGCTCGATTGGAGAGAGGTCTGGCAATTTGGCTGGCCAAGGAAGTGTTTGACAAGCTGTAGAACAGTTAGTAGCAACATGTGCTGTATGTGGCCTGGCATTATTTTGCTGAAAAATAAGGCCAGGGTACTGCAAATTGCATTCTGGTAGCAAAACAGTTCTCAGAATGTCAACGACGTACCTCTGTGCTGTAAATGTGCCTCTAATGACGACCAAAGGGGTCCGGCTGTCAAAATAAATGGCACTCTAGACTATAACTCCTGGTTGAGGGCCTGTGTGGCGTGAAGTATTGAAAGCAGGATTAGCATGCTACCCTGGGCATCTCCAGACACATCTTCGATAATCGTCAAGACACAGTTGGAAGCGGGATTCACTGCTGAACACTATACGTCCCCTTTCAGCATGATTCCAACCTAATCGAGTCAAGTACTATTGTAATCTGGCTCGACAGTGTGCAGGCGTGAGTGGCAGGTGGTGTAGCGGTCGGTACGAACGTAAATTTTGCTCTATCAGCCGTCTGTGAATGGTCATGGTGGACACTCGTGTGCGGACCGCACGTCTGATGGTTAATAACGATGAATCAGGGGCTTTGACAATCAATGTGTCCTCCTGATCTGCTGTGGCCCTAGGCCGACCGCTACCATCGTGATGCTGAAATTTGCTATTGTCCATCCATTCTTGCCAGCATCTTCTAATGGCCACATCGCTTTGACCCATATGAAAAGCAATTCTTCAATTTGCCAAGCATGCCTCTTTCAATCCAATGATTCAACCTCTTTCAAACTCTGACAGTTGCTCGCAATGAGCTCGAATCCAGCGGCGTGACATTTTTTCAGTTGTTGAAAGGTATCCTAAATAGCAATTCAATAGAAACTTTGACCATCAGAATGAGAATCGCTTCTTTTAGACACCTGCTGAATTCGCAGTTCCGATGCGCTATTCATTCATGGGATATCAAAATTTTAATCACTTGCATGTTCGGTACAAATGTCTTTGCATAAGAAATTTCATTACAATTGGGCAAATCCTTCTTGTGTGTGTTGTTTATTTATTTATTTTTTATTATTATTATAGAGTGTATTTCAAAAAGAGAAGTTATATTTTTATTTTATCATAAAATTAAGTAAAGAATGCATTTTTATGTAATGTTATCTTCTAGGAAAATGTAACACGAACACAGGATGATAGGATGGTCTTCATGTTTTCGGCAAGGTTTCTTCAAGATCAAACGCAGTTTAACTTCAGCATTGTTAAAACAATTTCTACAAGTTGATGAAAATAGAATGAAAATCATTGGGCTAAATGTGTCTTTTCAAACTTAATCAAAAGGCATTTTTTTACGAAACAATATGAAACTGAATATAATTTCTGTTTGAAATATAACAATGAGTTGCCTTGACCGCTATATGCAATGTGACTTCAGAAAATCAAGATTGAAAGATAGAAGCTTCTAAAAAACTAAATAAGATCATGTTAATGGAAGAATTCAACAAGTGCACTCAACTGATATGAATATAAATTTACGTTATAATTTTTATTTCAAATATAATCCGAAAATCTCGATGGAAATGATAAAGATCTAAAAACAAAATATTACAAACTTTTTCTTAAATAATAACATATTATAATGAAATCATTTAAAAAAAAATCAAGATGTAATTTTCTTTATTTTTAACTTAACCTATACACCTACTGCTGTCAAGTGGATAATCACTTAGATTTTCTGAAATTTCAAATCCTGTTCAAATCTTTTTTTTTCTTTGCTCATCGAAGATTTAATTTAATGCTAATATGATTTTTAAGCGGCAAAAAATATGTTAATTCAAAAAATAAAAAATATTACTTATGCATATAGTATTTCAACTTTTCAGGAAGCCATCTTTATTAATTTACCAATTACTAATTTTTCGATAGTTTATATAATTTTTTAAAAAGTTATATATCTGTTAGAGTAAAATATATTTCGTCTTGTAACGGGCCTATTCGCGCGCCTATTACTAATCATCTTGGGGAAATTCTATTACTTTAAATATTCTTCAATTGAAAACTTTCTCCCAAAGGAAGATGCGGTTTTATATAAATCATGTCGTATATGTAAGCATTAAGTTCTAGGTTCGTTAGAGAGAGAGAGAGAGTTTAAGAGTTAGATGATAGAAGTTTGTGTTTATAACGTAAAGTAATTGAAAGCTAGACGAGAGCGACTCGTCGATTAATTAATAAATACATAAAATTGATAATTGACAGTTCAGTCGGTAAGATATTGGAATTAGAATCAAGTCGACCAGAAGTCGATTGCTTGAGGTAGGAGATACAATTATTATACCAAACGTAAGTGATTCTGCTTATAGTTAAATATTAAATATCTCATCTTCCTTGCTTTGGCTCCAATACTTTATATATGTGCATTTCCTTCCCTGGGTTTGTGAGACTTATAAAAGGATTAATAAATTATATTTGTTTTGATTATGGCTGATGCTCATTCTAACTCCTAATCACTAATAGATTTCGAGGGAAATCCTTTACAGTTTGAATTGATTATTATCAGAATCCCGTATTGGGGTGAATTCATTTACATCAGGGACGTTGAATCTTTTATAGTTTCCTTGGATTACGTTGAAAAAGGACGTCGTTTTGGGAAACATGTAAATTAAGCTAATACTACCAATAGCTGTCAACCAAAAAGTAGACTTTATACAGTAGCATATTTTATTAATTTACGCTACGTTTAAGAGAAATCCAAATTTACAAATTTTACTTCATAAAAATAAAAAAAAACAATATCTTTAAAGTACAAAAAAAACCGGGGTGCTATTTTACTCTATAAGTCACTTACAGAATTCAACTCATCCTAATGTGTGTTATGGTAGTTTTTATTACTGAATACTACTTCGCATTGATACAATCTTTAAATAAAGGTATCGCGTTTATACCTTTAAAACGTACTTCTCATAAGACGATCATTTAAACACAATTTGCTCAAAATTAACTGTTATGGTGAAAGCTTTGAAGGTGTTTTCAATTAAAACACCTAATATTTCAATTTAAATGTAATATATTTCGGTAAAAGATCTAAAAATATAAAATCTAAATGTGTGTGTGTAAAATGAAGATACGGTCAAAACGTCAGAAGGAAGCTTACTCGAATCTTCAAGAAATGGGATTAGGGTGATTTTAGAACTTACTGAACTAATTGGAGGTGAAGGTTTCGTGAATGTGTGATTCTGATCATGTGAAAACTGATCAGTGGAAGAAATAATCATATCGAAACGACTTCCGAAAATGTTACTCAGATCGATTTTGAAGACGACAGTTCTAATAAAAGTAAAGTTACTAATTTTATTCTAAAAAATTTCAGAAAAGATACACTTTAGAGAGAAGATCTTGAATCACATTTTTCTTGGCTGATGATATTTGGGCTAAAAGAAACCAAAAATTTAACAGAGAGCTGAAAAATTGCCGATTTGCATGCAACGAAATTTACTATGAATTTGTGACGGCAAGTAGGCAAACTAAGATAATAGATTGTTAAAAGAAGATAAAAGATACGAAAAGTCCTGACGAAGACATAAGTCCAGAAGTTATAGTATCATTCGACTTAAGAAACACTGTAGTCTCATTGTGGTGAGAGTAATAAAGAACAAATCTCATGAAATTTAATTTTTTTCCCCCGAGCTTCAAGTAAAGGAGACCAAAACTTTTTTAAGGTTGTCCGGCACATGAATTTTCGAACAATTATCTATTTTCACTTTTTTATATTTTCTAATAGTTTAAATATTTCTGTTTAAAATGATATATGATATGAGAAAATACGATAATTAGAAGTATCTTTTTATTTATTTTTTTAATTAAGTTACTTCTTGAGGCGCATCAAATGAGCTCTGCTAAGAACACCTGTGTTTTTCCTTGCATAAGTTTCTGATGAGCGTAAATCCACATGATGTTCAAGTGGAAAAATTAGAGTGTAATGGGAATATCCAAAAGTGTACGGATACACATCTTTTGTTCAAATGAGTGCTATATGCGATAATGAATAAAGCCAATTTTTAGAAATCTAAATGATCCTATGTTTTTTGAAAATGTTTACATGGAAAGACTCGGAACCCCCAAATGAATCAGTTAATAACACCATATGGTCAGTAATTCCAAGATCTACACTTAGTCACAAAAGTAAGTATGCAGAGTGTATGTGATGATGTCCTATGAAAAAAAAACAGACCTACAATATTAGAGTTTTCAAATGAACGATTTATTTCGATTGCAGAAAAATCGAGCTTAATTACAAAATCAAAAATATTTAAAAAATACAAATATTTAATTAGCAAGATGAGCTTAACTTAAAATATGATGTAATTTACATCATAAAAGTAAGTATGCAAACAAAAACAAAGACATTAATATTGCAAATTTTACAATTTTTCAAAAAAATTTGTAATTTGTTGCATTGCCTTTGGCCTTAATAACAGCTCTCAATCTAGATGGTACTGATTTTATACTAAATTTTGAGTGACAGAAGATGGCATTTTCTGCCACTTCTCCAAAAGGGCTTTTTTTAGATCATTCTTAGTTTTGATCTCTTGCTTTCTAATTTGGCGATCGAGATAATCCCACAAGTGTTCAATGGGATTAAAATCAGGTGACTGCGGTGGGGTTTTTACCTGTTTTCGCACGTTTTATATAGCAGCCATTCCCGAACAACCCGAGCAGTATGTTTGGGATCATTATCTTGTTGGAAAGTGAAGGATCCATCGAGTCCCAATTTAGAAGCACTTTGGCTTAGATTATTCTTTAAAATATTCAAATAGCTATATTAATTCATTATTCCGTTGATTATAACTAAATTTCCTACTCCACTTGCTGCCATGCAACCCCAAACCATAATCGAACCACCACCGTGTTTTACAGTTCCTCTCATGTTCTTTGGTTCTAGAGCTGCATTTGCTTTCCTCCAAACTTTTTGGTGTCCATCTGACCCGTGGATGTTGAATTTACTTTCATCCGAAAAAATCACGGAATTCCAAAAATTTCTGTCGTGCTTTTCATTTTCTTTTGCAAAATCTATTCTCTTTTTGCGATTCACTTTGCTAACAAATGATTTTCTTCGCATATTTCGACCATGGTATCCTGCCTTCCGTAACACACGGCGAATTGTTTCAGGATTGCATGACTTCGCAAAATTGTTTTCCACATCAGTTGTCAATTTTGGTGCGCTAATCTTCGGATTTTTTTTCACGTGTCCAACAATAATTCGCCTTTCTCGATTCGTGAAAATGGGCGGTCGTCCTGTTCTTGGCTTGTTTAGAGTATTTCCCTGGAACTTTTCAATGATTTTTTGCACTGTTGCAGGACTTTTGCCTATGATTTTAATGATTTGTCTTTGGGACTTGCTTTCCTTATAGAGCTTTATTATTGCATCCTTTAGATCTTTTAATAATTCTTTTCCACGTGGAGGCATTGGTGAATTGTTGATGTACTTGAAGCTCAAACTTACAAGCTTTGTAGCAGAACTTCTAAACTTATCACTGAAATACGAAAAATCACTCAAGAAGTTTCATTCAGCCTATTTAAAAGTCAAAAATTTAGAGTGCATACATACTTTTGTGATTTAAATTTCTACTGGTAGTTAACAAAACTATTCTTAAAGTTTTTTAAAATATAATGATTTGGTTTATTTTTCATTACTTTATGACTTGAATCAGAAGCTATAAACAGCACTCTCCAAAATAATATATTTCTTATATTTATTTGAGAACTAGAGCTATGAGTTGCATACTTATTTTTGAGAGCAAGTGTACATTTGTGGAATTAAAAACGCTAAAATATTGGGGTAAATATGGCTATTGCGCAATTCAATATGAGTCATGTAGCAAAATTAATGATCTTAAAACATTGTGATATTGAGTCAAGTTGTAACTGTGTGCCATGCTTCAAAAAATTAGATGCACATAGGATTCGTGTAGCCGAACAAAACCATCTTGAGATACCAAAAAAAAAAGGCTAAATTGTTAAAAATAATGAAAAAAGAAAATTGGAAAAACCTTTTGTAGAAACAGATGGTAAAGAAAATGTTTCATGTGCTTTTGGAAAGTGCTAAAAAAAGTTAGTGCTCAAAAATTACAAATTTTTCTTTTAAGCCTGTTTTCTCAAAATGTAATATTTTTTACTTTATGTACCTTTTTCTCAAAAAACTACTTATTATATAATCCTCAAACTTTCAGTGAGCATACTTTTAACATGTTTACAGATTTTAATGGAGAGAATTAGATATATCTAGCAAATTTTTTTAGATAATGCTTTTTAAAACTAAATTTTAAGGGGGGGGAATTGGACATTTTGAAAAATTTATAATTAATTTTATACAAAAAAACCCCTTCGTTAAAGTTTTATTGATAGTACACATAACCCCCCTTCTGTAAAAATTTCATCGATGAGAAGTAAGTAGTTTCTGAGAAAAAGGTACATAAACTTACGTAATTTAACATGATCTCCTATGGACGTGTCGGACCCCTTTAATGCATTCATATTTATATTTTTTAATGAAAATTCATGAATTTACATTTTGTTAATTAAGTTTTCGGAACGTATTTTCTATTGCTTGACTGTTAGTCTTGAATAACATGATTTAGTAATACACGGTATATTTTAGGGGAGACATGTACCATGTTATAGGCACATATAGCAGCATACATGCATGTTATAGGCAGCGTATTGCACAGTTATATTCATCATCAGTACCTAAATCAATGTAATTCAAAGTTCTGAGTGTATATTTAAGCATTTCCTAAATAGTGTATATTTAAGCATTTTCTCTAATAGTCTAGTTTACACAGATAGGCAAGAAGAAATATCATGAATAATGACTGTATTTTAATTTATAAATACATATAATGTTTGTACCCAGCTTTGGCATCAACTCAATTTCTAATAAGAGTACATTGAAAGTCTTCATTATCTGAGACAGGGAATGAAATGTCTCGAAAAGGAAAACATTTTTTTCGATATTCCTATTTTTAATTTTAAATATATATATATATATATATATCTTTCAGTGACAATTTTAAATTTTCAAATAATTTTTATAGGTTTTTTTTTCATTTTTTACATTTAACATATCTTTTCCATTTTCTGTAATAAACCATAAAAATGCATATTGCAGCATCACAGTATTATATTTTTACATTTTGTTTCCAATTTATATTTTTTCTAAGAAAATAATTAAATATATCTTTTCGAAGTGACATACGTCTCGCCTCATATTTTGTATCTAATATGTATATATTTATTTTTAAGCTGGTTCGTTTACGTTTCTATACTTTTAAAGTCCTTTTCACAAAACAACTAATTTCTTGTTTTAGGATGTCAAGGGGAAAGGATTGAATAAGCAAGTTAAATAGTGGTGGCGGCATGAGGGTTGGGCTGTACTAGATTACTTTTGTGAATTCAACTTTTACACCTCTTTACCAGGTCAAATGCAAATCAGAAAAACAGAAGAAAAAATAACAAACAACGTGTGTTTAATTTGATTAACACTTTCTGAATTCAGTCGGAAAATACCAAGTATGTTCTTTTTTACTTTAATGCATAAGGAAGGAGAAATGTGAAATAATACAGATTAATTAATCTTTAATCAAAAGAATGTTTTTTTATTCAACGGAAAAAAATAGAATTCAGAGAAGTATTAGCCCGTATGAACTTTATGAATAGAATTTCCTACAGCTGAAACTATATGTTAAACGGATTGAATTCCAACAAAGCTTTTGTAGCTTTAATTATTTAAAATAGAATTTGTATATAATTTATCTCAATAGCTACTATCTTTTGTTTCTTCTTTTTTGAAAGGTGCTCGATGCGAATTCATTATGAATGATCTTTAGAATAGACCTTTGTGAAAAAAGTATATCGAAGATGTAACTGAATATGAATTTGTTCATTTGTTTATGTTTTAATATTCACTATAAAAAGCCAAAGTTTTTAATGAAAATATTGGAATTGTGCTTGACTATCCTTAAATATTCTAATTATAATAAAAGCATACATACCTTACAATTTCATTCAAGATATCCTTTTTATTTATGTTAATCATCCCTGCATATTTTCCTTAAAACGAAAACTGTTGCAATAAAATCCATGCATTCTTTATATTAAGTCTAAAAATATTTAAGAAATTTAAAATTAATAAAAAATAAATAAAAAAACAGTGTAAAATATTCAGTTATTTTATTTCCTCATGAGAGATGATTATAGTGTATTTTATAGTGTAATCTTCAGGAATATAAATTTCCAATTATTTCAGTCTTTTTTGTTATCTGGCACAAATAACCATAAATTCCGTCGTATAACGCACCTATACTTTCGAGCCACATGTGGAAGATTAGAACCCGCGACCTATGGGTTCGTAAACACGTAACATACCACTAAACAAAAGTGATCACTCCTGTCTGGAGGCTGTTACTGGCCTACTTAGATACCACCACAGTACTCTCCCACCAGTTGAGTCGGTGAATAGGCAAACGAACGAAATATTTGTTGTTATGGCGAGCGTGGGAGTTGTTACTATTGCGTCAAGTGAGTCTGATGACTTTGCTTACTGTTCTTGCGGGTAGATGGCGCCACAATACATCAGAAGTTTTGCGTTTTCTTTCCAACCAAGGTCATCAATGCGGAAGATTAGAACCCGTGACCTATGGGTTCGTAAGCACGTAACATACCACTAGACAAAAATGATCACTCCTGTCCGGAGGCTGTTACTGGCTTTCTTAGATATCGCCACACACATTTTTTTTAATTTTTAGGTATGTTCCCCCTATTACGTGCACCCCCTTTTCTACGAAGAAACCTGAAATGTACATATCCTGGAATATATCTTTTGTCTGTGTACATATGCAATGCTCTTATGTTTTGAAGTAATTTATTTGAGGTATTATTCCAAGGTTTAGAGAAGAATAATTTACTTCTAGAACTACCACCATATTTAGCTCATAAGGAGTGTCGTTTCTTTTAAATAAACAGTATTTCGATTATTTATAGAAGTCGAATCTTTTTTAACACCCTTTTATAAGGTTCACTTTTAGCTTTTTTTTAAACTATAATTTATTATTGTTTTTAAAGCTCTCACTTTTATACCCAGCGTATAACACACGCACCCGTAAATTTCAATCGTACTTTTTGTGTTAAAAGGGCGCGTTATACGCCAGATTTTACGGTATGTAAAATTAAGACTTACATTTTACATTTATAAATTTTGATTTATTCTGCACTATGCTTTACATTGAATAATTTTACAAATAAATGCCCTGAAAATTATACAAAATTTCAAATCTTTTAGTCAATTATTCAATTTTTATGAACAATCTTTTATAAATTTAACTGGCTTAAGGTCGCACAGAAAAACTGTATCCTTTTTTTAACTCTATATCCATATGAAAACATTCAATAGATTTTAATCGTTTTTAATATTTAGCATCAATAAAAATAAATTTAAATGGATTCTTATCATTACCAAATGGCCAATGTCATTAACTATGGTAATAAAAAATTCTTTAATGAGTATGTGAATAAATTATTCAATTATGGTATATTAGTAAAGTTTTACTATGTTTAAATAAAATTCAAAAAGCTATTCAGCAGTATCTAGTAAATAATTATTATTTAACTGATTTCTTAAAATACATTTTCCATTTCAGAAGTCATAAAAAGCATTCTATTTTTTAAAATCATTTATTCATAATTGTATTATTTTAATTAATTATAATAAAAAATTAAGCTCGGAAGTCTCTTTGTTTTTTCAGTATCACTGAAATAAGTAAGTAAAATATATTCCTAATTTTATTTTATTCATATTTTGATCTATAACTTTAACTGGTAAATTTTAAATCTACAGAAAAAAATCATGATTAACTTGTTACTTTGTGTGTTATTTATAATGATGATTCTGAAAATTGAATAAAGGTATATTATTTTCCTAGTCTGTACTTTAATAATATTACAGTTAACATCGCTCTCTAGTCATAAATAGTAATACTTATTACATTAACTTTTAATTGTATTTCAATACCTGGAAAATTTGCGTGATAATTGTTATTATTTGTCTGAATCAGATTAATGTAGTCTGGATAAAAATTAATACATATATATTTTTTAAATTCTTATTCTTTCAAAAAAAATAATGTCGTCTATATAAAGTAAATAGTAAAATGAGTGTTGCCGAAAGAGATATATATATAACTATTTTAAAAAATTTCAAAATATAAATTAGTTGGCTAACCTAGTAATTATCTAAACCTTTAATCTGTAGATAGTAATTACTATATTATAATACAAGTAATTTTCTTTCAACACTAGCCTAATAAGAGAGTTAACATTTCAGTAAACTATTTTTGTAAAATTAAAAAAATATTTTAATATCATTACTGCCTATAAAATTGAACCTTCAAAATCCTATAGCCAGAATAATTTTTTTTCTTTCTTGTATATTCAATAATTTCTTTTCTATTTTTAATTATGGCAGTGGAATACAGATTATTTATTTCATCTAGAATGATTCTTGTAGTATTTTTCGAGATTTGCTAATACAGACATTAAAACCGTTTGTAAATATTCTAAGCACAATAGGGATTTTTTGAAGTATAGGAGTAAAAGAAATATAATTGAAAAAATAAGAAATTCGTACTCTTAATTTTTAATAAAATGCAGGAATGAGATTATTTATTTAATAAATACAAATAATTGTGAACTTTTAATGAATTCTAACGTAGAATTTTTTATATTTTACCAAGGAGAAAAAATCTCCCTTCTTTTAGTTGTATATATATTAGATAAACTAAGATGCAGAGTTATAAGCAATATTTGAAGGCACAGTCCTTTCCTTTTTATTTACTAATAAATATGTTCAAGAAATAATGCAGTTTTTTGAAATAAATGTGAAGTACTGAAATTAATTAGTAATGGGTCTGAAGCAATAGATTCTAAAAGTATCCAAAATAGAAATCTCTCTCTCTATATATATATCCTATTCTTATAATAAATAAACATGTAAAAATTACAAATAGAAAAAAATTAAATTTAGGTACAGGAAAAAAAAGATGTCAGAACTTCGTAAAATAATTGCATTCTTATAGACACAATCTATGTTAGAATTCATCAAATTCATTGCCATACTTCTAAGCAACGTTGAAATTGAATACCGTTTTCCACTGTAATAGATATTTGGATTTCAAATATAAATTTTGATATAAAAATAATATATCACGAAATTATTTGCTCATTATTTATTCGGTTTTCGTATATACGTGTTAAGGTTATTTTTTTTTTTTTTTGCCATCTAATATTCTAAATTCCAATCAATACCGCAATTTTTTTTTTTTTAAATAGAATGAATTAAAAACTACGGAGTAACCTATCTTGCTCCCATTGCTATGATTCTTAGAGAAAATCTTGATTTTCAAAACCCCTAAAAAAATGAATATCCCTCCTATTTATTTCTATAGCACTAACTGCATATTATGACCTTGGATAAAAAAAAAGGAAACAAAAGACAATTGTAAAATTACAGCACACATAAGAATATTAAATTTACTAATAAGCAACAGAATTCAGTAAAAGAATACAAAGAAAAACACCTGTAAAATGTAACCAACAAAGGATAGTAAATAAATGATTCTTAGAAAAGCACGAAATATAAAGACTCATTAAAAAACAATAGAAAATGTAGCAACAGGTTGAAGAAATAAAAGTAATTCGAATTTAGTGCACCTGTGTAGCACCCAAAATTTCAAAATCCAGTGAGCTATAGCACTATAAACAAGGTTTTTTTTTTTTTTTTAAATCATAAATATGAAACAAAAAGACAAATTTTCTTAAAAATTTAGGTTTTATAAATGGTTTATTTATTTATTATTTTGTATGTTCGCTTAAAATTCGAAAAATTTATTTCAAGTTTAGTGTTGACCGTCGTATCAATGAAAAATGTATAAAAAATTGTTAGATATGTATGTTTTTGTTTCCTGAGTGATCTTTGTTATGTTCGATCTTTCTGTCATGGTAGTTTCTAGATCTCAATGAAATCATGTCTATATATTTTTCTGTAATCATGTTTTATTCAAATTTTTTCTTAATAATGTCAAATTACATTTTTCTAAGGACAACATTTTAAAAATGTAGTAAATTTTTTTTAAAAAATGAAGTAAAATAAAAAAGCAAATGAATTTTTAAAAAAAGTTAATAAAATAAAAAAAGGAGAGAAAATGAAGTTTTTAATCAAAATTTTTTATAAAAATAAAGAAATGAAAAAGTTTAAAGTTTTGTTGGGGAGAAAACCAAAAGTTTTTTAAAAAATAAATTAATAACACACACACAAACATATAAAAAGTTAGCAACGTATGTATATATTTTTTTTAATTGAAACATGCATTTTTTTATGTTTTTCAACCAAAAAAGACAGAAAACGAAAATTGTAACGTCCTATAATTGTTTACCTGTCAAATTTTTTTGATGTGTAACATCTTTCCTCTCGATTGCTGGAGATTTGTGGGAGTGATTTCGTGAAAAGGGACGGAAATGCGTAACCGGAAGTTGGGGAAGCGCGCGCGCTATTCAGTGAAGTTCTGTTTTTCTCCTTTATTCGGGAGGGACTCCGCCCCCATCCCCCACCCCCTGCGGTCTTGGCCGTGGGATCTTTGTTTTCGTTTTCGCACTTTAGGATCAGAGAAGAAGCTAAGTCTTTAGGCAGAGTCGTGGTTAGACAATGACGAACGTGTTTCGATACCTGACTTCGATTGCTGCGTACAATTTAAACGACCGGGCCACAGAGCAGCTGGTGTTGCGATCTATCGTAAACAGAACAACTCACATATTGTGGTTCGACATATGGATATTACTTATCGTCAAACAAGTGGACCGGGTATTGTTAGTCAAGATATTGGGGACATATAGGCGGCAGAATGCTTATTTGAAAATGGACAAAAAGGTATTTCGGTGGTAGTATACATTTCTCCGAATCAAATGGTTCAAAAAATTAAAGATTTCCAGCATTTTTTACTTTTACCATATACCGAAGATGGTTCTGCTCTTTTTAAAAAATTAAAAAACTATCACTCGCTTCCCATGACTTTGAGTGGTGATTTTAAAGTTAACTTCAGTTTGCTAGAAGCCGAGCCACTCATAGCTTTTTTAATGATGAACTCAAGCTCGAAATGAACACAAATCGAAATGTTTCGACAACTAACAGTGGTACTGTTATTGACGCTATTTTTCAACGGTTTTTAAATACTTTGAAATCACAAGTATATGTGTCATATTTTAGTTATCATACGTTATCATTACCGCTCTTCCCCAAATTGAACAAGAATAATTATTTTTGATAAAAAAAATTGCATTACTCCTTGCGTTAATTAAATAAAATTTTCATTAAAGATATAATTATTCTATAGAAAATTATTTCCAATCAAACTCGATTTCTTTTTTCAGGATTTAAGTTGCTATTGCGAATTTACCACGATAACATTTCAGATGTTACACATCGTCTGCGATTACTGCAAGGCTCGCTTCTTTTTTTTTATAATTATGCCTTAAATGCTACCTTAGCCTGTTTTATACAGCAATATTCTTTTCTTTTCGTATTGTTGTTTCTATTTTTAAGTGTTGTCAATCGATTGTATGTATATATACAGTCGGACTTCTATTTACGAAGTCGCTAGATCCCGAAACAAAAGTTCGTTGTATGGAAAATTCGTTAAATAGAGACTCGCCTTTCAATATGCTTCATAAATCACTTAAAACAAATTTTAAATTTATAAACACTTTGTACCGCTAAAAAAAATAATCATGCACTTTTTTTTTGTAAAATATTATTTATTTATTTTATATATCTTACTCATCAAAAATAAATCTGCAAGAAAAACAAGAAAAAACATGGTCCAGGAATACACTGTATTTTCAACTTTAAAATGTACTTTTATATTAACATTAATGAATTTTAATGATATTTTCTAATTTTAAGCCCACATGTCATTTTAAACTTAGATTATTTTATAGCCATTGTTTTTAACCATACATTACCTTTTTGCGTCCTTAAATTTAATTACTGATAAAATCTTCTAATTTTGTTTGAGTTTTTTTTTTTGGATGAAACGTACAGAATTACGGCAATTTTATTGTTCTCGGCGAGTTAGACACCTGGTAAAACCAGTTCAAGGTCATTGATCACCATAAAATGCGTTAAAAAAGAGAAATATTGGAAATGTCCAGAAATATTCAGAAAACAGGGAGGGAAAAAATCGATTCACAAGAGGAAAAATGTTCTTGGTTCCAGGAAAAAGTTCACAAAATAGAGGTTCGTGAAATGGAGGTCTGGCTATATGTATATATATCAGACCTCCATTTATAATAATGGCTCCAGATTGGGTGACTATCAACGCTGGTGCAGGTGTTTTCTGCGAATTCTTTATATACACCAATCCAGGGACGTCTTAAGACTCTTTGAGGCCCTGAACCCAGATAAATTTTAAAATTTTTGAGGCCTTGAGCCCTTATGCAAAAGTATGCCCTACCTGAGATCTTTAAAAGTAGACAGTATATAGTATGCATTGTCAAATACTCGTTCAAATGGTCAGTTGAAACAATTAAATGTGCACGATTCAGAATCTCAAAAACCTAGGCACAAATCGGCTCGAGGCTTTGAGATAGAAATGGACAAGGTCATCACATAATGATACAACTTTTGCCAGTTGACACGCAGTTTGAAATTCCATATTTTTCGAATGGGGGCCGGGGGTAGCCTAGTGGTCAGAGCATCGGACGCCAGACCGGAAGGCCTGGGTTCGATGCCCGATGCCACCAAATATCCACAGAGTGCTCGTTAAATCAGTGGGTCCGAATGGTGTCGCCATCTATCGTGAGCAAAATCGTACTGTCACCTTCATGGGCTCTCAACTTCGGCTAACGACAGGCGTATCTTTATAGCCCGTTGCCACGATGAATTTCGTGGCCTCGATCTGACTACGTCAGACAGGTGGCATAAGTAACAACAACATATTTTTCGAATAATCTCTACGGTAATAATATTTGACCATTAAAATTATATGGATCACGATCTTACTAAAATAGAGTCGAAAACGAAACGAGGCCCTTTCCAGGGTGAGGCCATAGACCCGGGCCCATGCCTTAAGACGTCCCTGCACCCATCCGCTCTTTTAAAACTGCTTTTGATGGTGAAATAGCTGCCATTCACCGAGCCTTTTTACAACTACAGACTCTGTTAGAACATGTTTCAAAGGTAGTATTTTTATCAGACTCCAAAGCCGCTCTTCAAGCTATCGTCTCACAAAGTGATTCCTGTCCCTCAACTGTTGATTACTGTTTCCATCTTCTCAATGAATCCCTGCTCTTATGGAGTTCAGGTAATGAAACCGCCGATTATTTGGTTAAAAAGCAGCCTCAGTTCTCCAAACAGCACACTTTCGTCACCCCAACGACTCCATCAGGTTAATTGTTAGGAAGACACACACACACACACACATTCGGTTCCTACTTTTCCTAGGAGCTCCGTTCCAAAAACAAAAATAAGTCATGGATTCAACGGATTTGTGAAGTACCTGAATGACCAAGAAAGAAACCTGTTGCGATGTTTCGTCTAATTTCTGGTCATGATTGTCTCCGCAAGTACCTTCTCATCGCATCAATGTCAGTCTACAATCGTAGGTAGGATATTGCCCTCTTGCACTTTTGCAAGTGCCCTGCTCTTCCTTGCATTTCAATTTGGAAATGATATTGGGTGGCGAGAACTGCCCTGAGTTTATAGTTCCCCTTGTGTTTTGATGCTTAGTTGTCTTGTAACTTGCCATTTGAAATAATATATATAGGTAAATGCTAAAGATACTGTGTGTCTAGTGCCATCCATTCTTAGAAATCTAATTTAAATCTATTTTCGGTTGTTGCTATCTTGATGTTTCGGGGGAGGATTCTCATTGAAATATCTTTTCAAAATTTTAAGAAAACAATTTTTTTTAAACAAACAATTTATTCGCACAAACACATTTATTTTTTAAAGTGCAGACAAATTATTCTACCCGCTTTTTAATTCAGGTCAAAAAAAGCAGATAGGCATCAAGGTAATGACTCACTTCACAGCCAGCATCCTTCCGGCTCTGTAGTTGAATATGCATGGGATGGAAAACGGAAAGCGATAAACCTTGAACCTAACATATAATACGTCTCGCACCAATGCAGACCTATTCACAACTTATGAATAAGGAAACGGTCTTTTGTTGAAGATAATTCAATTAAATTTCTCCGGATGTGGAACTTCTAAAATTGTGATAGAATGTATGTCATATACGCATTGTATCGTAGTAAAATTTCATAAAACAACGGATTGTATGCAGAATACAAAAATATTTTATTTGAATGTCAAAAATAACTCAACTATTTTTATCGCTCGGTTTTTCACAGTCTAATCCAATCATGTTATCGGTTATATGTCACCGATAGTAAAAAAAAAAAGAAGTAGATACGTGATAGAGAGATTATATCTCTATCTTTTGGATTGTATTAAAAAAAAAACCGGAAGGACACAGTAACTTAAATTTAGGGTTAATAACTGATAACTCAATTTGAAGAAATTGAATTTTATCATTTATCTTATTAAAAATAAAGGTCGAATCTTTTTTTTATATATATTGCGAAAGTATTAATCCTAAAGAGAGATTAAAAAAAAATCTCTGCTTTTTTTAAAAAAATCAAATCTCATTAATCATCGCGTTTTTGATGATAACCAAAAGTAACCTTTTTCAGATTCGTACTCAGAAATCTCGATTAAAAATCACATTATCAGGATCTTCGTTCAAAATCATATGGTAAGGAAATTCAAAATATTTTCGCAACAAAATCAATGAATTTAAAATGTGTTATACTAAAAATACATATTTGATTATCGAGATTCAGTGGCATGCACAAGGAACGGGGGATCCCCAAAGCCGGACCTCCCCCCATAGCCCTTGATTTTTTTTTTAATTCATTATAATTATATGCATATAGTACGTTAACTTTTATAAGTATTTGTGAAAATAGTTAATTTTATTAATTAATCCTAATAATTTATTATAAAATTAACTTATGTTTTTTGTTCTCGAAAATCGACAAAATCAAAAGAATATGTTGGGAGAAGCATTGGAGCCTGATACGAGAATGGCGGACTTTCGACTCCATCATGCATAAGCGGCTACTATTATCGCTATTTTCACCGACTTAGTGGTTTGCAACCCCTTGTTCTAGGGTGATTTGTCGTCCCCATGCTATCACCCTTCTGAATTTGTCAGTCTAATTTGGCAACACCCTGTACATCGTTTTTTTTTATGACTCAGAAAATCGCATTATTAAACATTATCTTCATTACTTATGAATTAACTTATAATTAATAAGATAAATGAGCTTGAAAACCAGTTCCTCAAATTTTGGAATCAAATTGGACACGTCCATTTTTTTTTTATTATTATTATTATTTCCTTTTCTTCACTGATTTGATTCAATACACATTTTTCATTACAGCTACAGTCGTAACACTAGTCTCGCACAAAGAAATAAAAAATGGAATTATAGTTCACTGAGATTTATCAATTGGATAGGATTGAATTTTTTTTTAATGAAATCCAAAATCAAGTTAATTTACCAAATTTCATTTTCAAACTATTGTTCCAGAATATTTCAATAAAATTATTTTCTTCAAAAATAAGTTCATAAGGAGCACTAGTATAGCACTACGATTTTGAATCCGGACGAACTTATTGGTATATTCATATCGAAAATATTTATTAAAACATATGATAAAATCAACTCCAGTTGAGATTAAATGTGGCTGCAATATGAAAAACAATTCTAACCATCTTCATTTTTCTTCCATATAATTTGAATTTTTTACAATACAGAGTGTTCCAAAAACAACGATTCATTTCTATGAAAACATTAATGTAATGATTTCTTTCACAGATGTTTGAAGAAATGCTCTCCTTAGAAGAAAGAATGGCTATCGTTTCCTGGAAATCGGATGGTAAAACATATGAATAGGTGTATCAGCTGTAACCAGGGAAAATACGGAAATCAGCTATCAAAAGGCCAATATCAGGCTACTTATGAAAAAATCCAGACAAACCGGTAACGTGGCGGATGAAAAACTTCCTGGAGGACCAGCAACATCTGATGATACCGTCAAGAGACTTTACCTAAATTTGTTCTCAAGTAACTTGATATTGTCCCTTGTTGGTGGCTGTTTTCCGGCTGACAATTGATGCACCTCTTCATATGTTTTGCCACCCAGTTTCCAGGAAACGATGGTTATTCTCTCTTTTAAGGAGAGCATTTTTTTCAAACACCTGTGAAAGAAACCAATACAGTAGTGTTTTTATGGAAATGGATCGTTATTATTAGAACACACTGTATAGAAGTTGAAATTTTTCTATCGGCTTTAAAAGGTGCATATTTTTTCCCTGCAGAGATCCAAAGCATTAAGCTTTTCAAAAACGTCGCAAAAATATGCTAGTTCTTTTTGAAAAGAAAAAAAAATCATTGGCAAAGTCTTTGGTATCTTTGTGTCCTTCTTACAGAAAAATATGAACTTCCCCTGTAGCAGTTGCAATATACATGAGGAAACATCAGGAGAGAGCCATTCTGCACTGCAACAAGACAAGCTCTCTCATTTCCTTACAGCTTTCTGAAAAAAACCTTGCCTTCAAAAGACATTTTTACAAAATTTACTACATTCATTGCACATTCTAAAATTTAGTTTAATATAAAATTTAAATACTTTGGCACAAACGCTTCCTTGTGAAAAATAAGAGGAAGGATCCTAAAGTTTGAGGATTGGGGTTACTATAAAAAAAAATGTTGTAGTACCATTTTAATTGCAATCCGCCATCCTTTCCATTGTTGTTCCATATGTTTTTACAAATGTCACTTGATTAAGCTGCATGCACAGACATTTTGTTCTGAAGTTATTTATCTTTGTATTTTGATATAGGAAACACGTATTTTTAAGAACAATGCTGTAACATTAAATGTTCCCAATGTTAGGATAAAACATTTACAGAGACTTTATAAATGTTAAGGGAACTGTACAATAATTGTATGGTGTCAAGATGGAATATATGAGTGGTAACAGTGTTTTAAAGGCGGCCAAGAACCCATAACAAAGGGAAAGTTATATGGAGGTACTTTTGATCTTAGTGGAATTGAATAGAATATTTTATATAATATATAGAATTATATTTCCGAATGCAAAACAGTAAACATGGCAGTTGTATAGACATTGTATGACATTTGAGAGACTCAATTTCTTGTGAATGGCTTTAGATGTGACTAAGTAAACAATAGTCCCAAATGTTCATGCTGTTTTTTACAAAATTAAAACGCTTTGACATCCCACCTGACACAACCCTGTGGTATTTTTATTTATCTCTAAAAAAAGTTTTTCATGTGATGATGTAATAAATTTATTTATACATTAGGTATAGTTAGTAAAAATGGGCCGTAAAAAAGTTGAATTTAACTGAAGAGGAGTGCCAAGAACGAATTTTGCGAAAAGTATCATTTGTATAATGGGGGTTGGTCCACCGTTAGGCCTAGTTTTCAATAATGAAACAAATCTTCAGGAAAGTCATCAGATAAGATCAAAGTAACATCACAGGAAGCACCGAAACAGATGATGGTTGCAAGAAGAAAAGAAGAAGAAAAAAAAACCAACTATTCAGAATTTTAATGGCACTATGAATCATATCACAACCCAATGGAGAATTTATGGAACAAATTTGAAATATCTATTAAAAACTAAGAAACAATTCCTACTAATCTGAGAGAATTAAAAGCTGTCATTTTGTTAGCTAGCATGGATGGTTAATATTTCTCTGTAATGGTGTCAATTTACTCCAGTAGCCTATACAAGGGTGGAGTTTGGGGATTCAAACCCCTCCCATAGACCAATAGATCTTTAATTTTAACAAAGACTGTCTTGGCACTTCTGTCTACGCTTTCTTAAAAGTATAGCCCCTCCCACAAAAATAGTCTGTGTATGCCACTGACAAGTACCATTAAAAATATCCATAAATGTCAAAAGAAATTTAAGCTTTGAATTGCAGAAAATCATTATATTCACTAATGAAAAGCTCAAATTCAATTCATTTTTCCAATCATCACATTTTTATTTTAAAAAAGAATTGTTTTATCATACCCAGTTTTTATCTATATGTTGCCATTAAAGTGTGAAATCCGTTATTTCATGGAATAGGTATATAATGAAATAACTGGACGTCAGTTAAAGTATACAAAATTATTGAATTCTACGATTTAACTAAGTATTATATAGAATAATTACTTGATCGTTAAAGTATGAAATTTTTAAAAAAAGTAGTCGAAAGTTCTTTGAACCTTTGAAAGTTCTTCTAGCTGCTTTGGAAAGGACTTTTCCAACTAAAAAAAAAATTATATTCTAGATATCAATTCAGTATATGTCAGCAAGAATTAATTTCTATTGAAGAAGTTCCAAATACTGACACAATGCTTCGATCTATTGCAACAACTCAAAGCTGCGGTGCCGGACAAGAATTTAAAAAGTGCTCCTGTAAAAAAAAAATTGTAATAGTAAAAAGTGTGCTTGTTTCAAAAATAATAAGCGGTGCAATTCAAAGTGTCACCACAGCAATCCTTGCTCTAATAAATCATGAAAAGTAAAATTAAGGTATATCTCATAAACTTTAAATTAATGTTCTCTTACATTTTTTGTTTTAAAAAGTTTAGACAATGTTTTTGTGAAGCAACAGTTTTTCTTCCCAGCATGTATTTATGTTGATAATAATTAAATATGAACAAGTTCTACTTTGTAAACAACAATATTGAGTGGAACCCTCACTTACTTCCGGTGTAATGTTAATCTATGGGAAAACATCGAAATTCAACTGAGTTTTTCAAACTTTTAATGCAAGTTTTTCAAACTTTTTTTAACTATATGGATAGAAGATCATCTGTAGATTTCAGATTCGGGATTTTATAGTATTTATTTCAGTATCTTTTCTAAAATACCTTGTTAATTTTTTAGCTCAAAGCAATGGAGATTTTGCATTAACCGGAAGAAAAGGGTACTATTGACTGTAGCGTCCCCATAGTAAGCTTTATGGTAGAACTAGTCCATAGCAATTTTTGCAACATATTCTATTTTTCCCTTTCTGTTTAACTAATATTAGCAATATGAGCAGTAATAAATTAAATCATCTGCTTTCCCTTATTATTGATCAACTATTCATCCACAAAAGGGTAAAATGTATTTTTCATGAGATTTTAGCAATTTATGATCAATTAATTTATAAAATAACTTTGAAGTTGTTTATTTTCCCTTTAACGGTTTATCCTTAGTTGTTTCATAAAATACCTAGTTACTTCATAGAATAACTAGGTAAAGCATGAAATTTTTCATATATTATATACTTTAACTGACTTGTCTAGTTACTTTATGAAATACCAAGTTATTCTATGAAATAACTGAATTATACACTTTAACGGTAACATATATATTTGGTAGCTGAATCTCGTATGTGTCTGATGTTTGCAAAATTTTTACTACTTTTAATAAAATATTCATAAATATACTTATATTAGAATATTAGTAAATTCACATTACTACTGCACACCAACTTTAAACTTTGAATAAAGACAGAAATAATTGACTTACAGATCTCTACTTCAGTATGTACACTACTTTCCTAAATTTTGAAATAATTTTTTGTTTCAATCAAATTTAAATAAGCGACAAAAATCAATATGACTTTTGCAAAGAGTATATGTCAGATAAAATTTATAAATGAAAATTGGAAGCTCTTCAGAAATACAAATTTTGATTTAATAGCTTAAATTATTCAATTTTTTTAATGTTTCCCAACAGAAATAAAGATAACTTGCACATCTAGGTCACATTAATTATTAGCATAATAAATTATTTACACAAGTGCAGATACAAGGAAAATATTTTATTCAACATATTTACTAAGAGCTCACAATATCAAATAAATAATGTTCTAAAATCTTTTGTTTGTTCAAATTGCAGTATTAAATTTTTTTTTCTTTCTGAAACCCTATAGTATAAGTAAACATTTTAAAAAGTAACACTGAATACAACCAAAATTTTGACTTTTATTGTATGTTAATTGGGTAGGGGGCATTTCCCACTAAAAAATATATATATACGTAAGATCGAATGTGCTTACAAATAAAAATATCCTTAGTACTCATTTTAAATTCATCAAATATGTATAAAATCATGAGCAATAAATATATATACAGCAGTGTGATGCAATATTTTTCACAGGTATGCAGCTGCATATAAATTAAGTAAAAAAAATATATATTGCACACAAAAAAATAATGCAAACATTTTGGTATGAGGCAGAAAGTTGTCTGAAAATGTTACATTTCTTTACCTTCAAAAATAGGAAAACAAATTGGCAAATATAAATTTTTGCTTAAAAAATTAATAACGTATTTGGCAATTTCTAAAAAGGTTTATGAAACTTTCATTTCTACAATTTTTAATTTATGTATACACAGGTATACAAATTATCATAAGTAAAAAAAAACCAATTCAGTTTACATAATTTAAAAAAATAAAATGTTGGATAGGGAAGAGTAAAAAAAAAGATATAGAAATGAAATTTAGCCAGAATGAATAAAACAGATCACTATTAATTTATAAGAATGTTTTTTTATGGCAAAAGAATATTTATTTGTACTATACAATAATTATGTTCCAAAAAAAATTTGATGAAAAATGATTAATATTGATAAGTTACAGTGAAAGTGCAAAGAAAAACAAGAGGTAGATTTTCAACAGAAAATTTTATTTCAACATTTATGACTAGCTTATAAAAGCTAAACAGAAAAGGTTTTAACAATCATGATATATATTTTTATATAAATTGTCAAGTAAAAAACTTAAGTAGCAAAAGGATGATTAACATAGTTATAATTTTCATTTTATGAAAATTTAATACCAGACCAGCTGGCCTAAATATTATAAATAAAATATATAACTCGATTTATTTACATTTATAGAAAAACAATAGCAAGTTCTACACCTGATATTTTTAAACTCGAGTTACAAAGATGACTATTATGATATATTTCCAGCATTTAGAAAAAGAATAGAGCAAAAAAAAAAAAAAAAAAACTAAATATAAAAACATTTTTTAATATAATTATCAATGTTTAGTTTCATAAAATATAAAATTACATATGATCCTTAAAGAGAAAAATAGTTTAAGTCATTATTTAGTCAATATGTATAGAATTCTAACACATATTTACAACTAACACCAGATAGATAATTACTTGCTAATCTTAAACAATAATTATTTGATATATTTTATAAATATTATCAATGATTTCTATTTCAATAAAGTATGAGACAAGAAAAAAAAATTTAAATATATTCAAAGGGAGAAACTACAAAAGGTAAAAAATGTAAATACCCATATACTTATTAATTCAGAATTGAATTAATTTCTAGAGAAACAAAAATAAAAATCTAATTAAAAAAACTATGTATAATATATTTGACACATTTCAAATTATTACTCCAGAAAAATTTAAAAGTAAGATAATGAAAGTGAACAAATAAACTATATAATCTTTAAAGTGCTGGAATGTAAAATGTCAATTGTGCATAAAAAAGTAAAATTCTAGAAGGCTTTGAAACAAATGGTAAGTCAAGTAACACAATACAAAATGGAACTTGATAATCATACAGTTTAAGTACTAGCAGCAATAATACTTCAAAGCATTTTACTGTAATGATATAAATGCATAATGCAATGTTAAATAACTAATAATAATATAATAAATTTAAATAAATAGTGGAACTTTGAATAAATGAAGAAAAAAAATTACATCCAAGTATTTAAATAATTTATACTTCAATAATGATTTTTATTAACATTTTAGATCAATAATAAATAATTTAATAAAAGAAATAATTTCTTTTCAAGAGTAGTGATTAAATGTCAAAACACATGCACAAATTTATTCACAATTCCAAATTATGTAAACTTTTCAAATTTAAAAATTAAATATTGATTTAGAATACACAATAAAAAAGAAAAATAACTGTAAAATTTTATAAGTAACAATTTATAATGTTTGACTGGATAAATATAACACAAAAGAGTCTCCATTTTTTTGTCTAATAATAATAAAAAGTTGCAACTACAAAATTATGAAATTATCAGCAAATAAAAACTATTTCAATTATTATTTAGTATTGATATTAGAATATTATTAATAAAATAAATGTCGAATATAAAAAAAAGTTTAAAAATAGGTCTATCCCACACCCATTTTTATAAAATTCAAAGTTCCACAAATTCAAATTAACTATATTTACACAAATCATATTTATTTTTTCTTGCTTGCTTCTATAGCTCTCTCATTAGTATCAATGATACCAATATTCATACAGGCAATAAACATTTGTAAAATGCTGATCAATGTCTTGACAATGGCAATAGGTGTGGATATATAAAGAAGAATATGGAAAAGTCCAACTCCAAAAACTATTTAAAGCAAAAACATGATTTAGATTAAAATAGTAAAGCATTTAAAATAAAATTATTCAATGCAAGATGGTAAACATTTTGTTGATAGGTCTCAGTAAAACAATTTGAATCCTTTTTACTTAAAATTAAAAACTAACTTTTAAAACAAATTATTAGATTGAATATATATATTAGAAAATACAGTATATAAGATTTTTAAAGACTTATTTTAGATTCTGAAAATACAAAAATATTAATTAATCATTTATACAAAAATTGATACTTGAAGCATTGTATAAAATGTAAAATATACAAATTATGGACATTAAATAATTAAAAATCATTGTTTTTTTTAAATATTGGAATTAATCTATCAAATGTAATTTTTTTAAAAAAATTATGAACAATGCAGTGAAATTGCACCATACCATAATTCTTGCAGGATGTAAGGCCACTTGATGTGTGTTGCATATGAGTTTTCTATAGCCCAAATGCTGCAGTTGTGTATATATTCATTTGAACATTCAGAAAAAAATGTGCCTCAAACATGTGCAAAATGTTCCAAGGTCAAGTGCTACCAAACCCCCTTCATTCACTCAAGGAAAATATCTTCTTAATTTCAGCATCCCTGTTGGATAGCTGAAGACTACTGTTTTTGTGAGAAAAGTGACCCAGAACTCATTGCATCATTTGTAAAATGATGCATGTCAAAAGTTCCTGTAGTGATTGTCTAGTGCATTCCATGAGCATCATAGTTACATCTTCCATGCCTGCAGAATCCACAATACCTTCCTACTCTACCCAATAAAATTCCAATTTGTTCAATTTTTTAGAATTTTTTTTATTGTGTCACATAGAGCACATAGATTTTCAGTACACATTCTTCATCTAACAAAATGATCTTATCACAGAATTCTAAAATTTATAGAGAAAAGTTTTATCAACAATTTTGTTAACCAATGTCAATAATGCGCATTAAAACTGGAAACTCCATCATGTACATTGTCTTCCATTTTTTTTATCAGAATCATCATTGCATTTGTTGTACAGTATTGTGCTCCACTAATTTTTTACAACACTTTCTTCCAATCTATGCTTGTATTATTATTTGAAATTAAATTTCTAGTGCACAATTTAAAGTATCTGTTGCCAAAATTTTATATCATAATAACCTCGATAATACCCAGCACATATCTCTGAGTTGGAGAAGATTAATTTTGACAGCTCTGCACATAAAAAACAAGGCAATAAATCATTTGATATTATACTTTGGGATGAAAAAAAACAATTTTTTAATGTTTTGAATGTTATCAATTTTTCAAATATAAAAAAAGATGGAGTTTTTAAATAAATATACAATTTTTGTAATGCTATACAGTTTTAGTTAAGTTAAAAAAAATTTCATAAAAAGAGAGAAAAAAATCAAAAATAAAAGCAATTCTTTAGTTAGTTTGTGACGGATCTATACTCAGTTCTACTAATCCCTACATGACTCCTTTTAGGAAAATATTTATTTCAACCAACTTTCACTGAGTAAGGAAATGTGATTATGTAAATGAAGTATATGATATAAACTCTGGTTTCGCGAGTTTGGAGTTGGTAAGTAGGAGTTAACATAAAGTCTGCAAGTTAGTTGAAGATTGAAAGAGAGTGGAATTAGTTAGAGGTCTTGGAGTTGTCCAGGAAAAAGATTACAGAGCGTGGATCCAACGACATTGATCAAGCCGAAGAGATCGCCTGCAAGTTTCCAGTGTAGGATTCGATGCATAAAAAGTACAGGTATTGTGAGCTTGATTAAGTAGAAGTTAGCTTATTAGTGTGTGTTGTAGTTATATTTGAGCATATTTAAGCTGTTTTAGATTCAGTTGAGGGTCTGTAGTAGTATCCTTGAGCTATAGAATCTCACCTCTGCGCTCTACTGTTTAATCATCTACCTTAATTAGATTTGTTTTGTGTCTGATTGATATTTGGAATTAATAAATTGATTAGATTGAAATCATGTCTGTGGGATCATTCAGTTTCTCCCACACATCTAGCCAGGTTTACAGGTAGACAAGAGGGTTCAGAGTCGAGCAGGAACTGACCGCTATCACAAGTTTTTGCAAAGCTTTTGTAAAACATCCAATGCGAAAGAACAAAAAATAACTTTATGGTTTAATAATTTTTTCCTATACAATTAAAATTATTAAAACAACAATGTAGATTAAAACTACCAAGTTTCATTTTGAACAAAAAATAAAAACTTACTAATGGATGGCCCAGGAGTAAAATATACAAGGTAAAGCATGCTGTAGAACAATTCATTTCCAGCACACATGAAAAATAACACAGGCTGGAAAAAATGAATATAAAAAAAATATATATATATATCAGATTAAGTTTAGACACATGCAAATAGCTCTGAAAATTAAATGTGTATAATTACAGTATATATAAATAAAACTCTTTAAATAAATATATCTAAAAAGTTCATTTTAAAAGAAAATCAATAAAATGTCTCAAATAATATTCCAACAATTCATTTTCTTAAGAGACAACAAATGAATTTTATCTTTCTCCAATAACGTAACTGAAATTAAAAGTTCTTTTTAAAAGGAAAATAAGTCTTAAAAATCACACAAAACTATTTTAATTACCAAAGTTCCTTTAATATTTTAAAACTATAATACATAAGTTATTTTTCTCTGAATTAAAATCAGAAACTTATTCTCTAATAAGAATAGCAAGTTCCAATGTTCAATTTAAAGCTTCTGAATAAAACAACATTTAAGGTAATGAATATCTATCACATATGAAAATTTTTAATATCCATATGTTCTACAAATGCATACAAATTGCATCAACAATATGTCAGGCAATTGAAAAAAAATCATCAAAATCTTTTAAACCTTATTAAAATAAACGATATAGAGAATTTTTTTTTAAAGTAGGAACAAAGATTATGTTATGCAAAAATGAGAAAAACATACAAAAGATAAACTTAAGTAATATCACAAATATGTCTAACTTTCTTTAATACATTTTTATTGATGTCAATAAAAGAAAAGGTTTCTTTTGCTGTAAATATTCCAGAATTTTTAGAATTATTTGAGAAATCGATTTGCAACAGAAATAAAAAAATTTCTAGCTTATTTTCATTTAAGTTACATAAGAATGATACAACCATTTATTGGAAATATTTCATACATTTAAAAACACTATAAAGTGATAAAGAATAAAGATAACTGATCTCTCTCTTTCCTAAACTCAACAACAAGGCATGTAAGAACTTAGAGGTCAGTTGAATTTAATATGTAGCAGCCTCAGTTACACATGACAGTCTTAAAAAAAAACCGAGAATCAAAGTCAAACATCCTAAACTACACTCATGTCCATAAATTAAGGATAATGAAGTTCAGGCAAAGAAAGAGACAGAAGCAAAACAAATTTGACTTATTTGTAAAGTCTATTTATTAAACAACGGGTACCTGGCGCTCTCCATATGAAAGTCCGGCGAGAATCAGACTGCAAACTAAACCTGGACTCGTCGGAAAACATCACACAAGACCACTGCTGCGGTGTCCATGCTCTCTTCTCCAAGTTAATCGCAGGCGACAGTGAGTTGCGGTAAGGGGAACATATCTGACAGGCCAACGAGCATATAGACCTATGTGCCCTAAGCGCCTGAACACGGTCTGTCTTAAAACTGTCGTACTGGTAGCTGAAGAGAGCTGACGAGACAGGTCTGATGCTGTGCTCCATCTGTTTCTTTTGGCAGTAACTGCCAAATACTGGTCCTCATTCGGCGTTGTAACTCGGGGGCAACCTGTGCTGTAACATCTACTCACATTACCATCATCTTGGAATCGTTGCCAAAGACCGGAGATGACACTCTGGGCGATTCCAAGTTCCTCGGGTACTTCCAGCTGGGTACGTCCACATTCCAGTCGTCCGATAATTTTACCACGTAAAAAATCATTCAAATGCTTCCTTTGTGCCATAACTATGTGGTTATTGCACTGAAAGGCTTTTAAAGCGCTTGTGAACAATTTTACTTTTTTGCCACCATTCCTTATATACCCCTCTCTTCCATGCTCGTCATTGCGACGTACTATCCGTGCCATCTGGTGGTTTCCTGTAATTTGCATATTCTTCTTCAAGATGTGTGTGATAATTCTACAGGTGAAATTTTTATTTTAGAGTTCAATTTCTGTGTGATTCTGAATTATCCTTAATTTATGGACATGAGTGTATTATGCACCTTCCTCAAGATTACAATTCTGCTTAATAATCTACTACAGTTCTAATAATTAATACAGTACAATCAATGTTAATTTACAGAATCTTCCTTGTCCAAATGTTATATAAAAAAACATTTAATGCATTATAAAATTATTTTTAAATAAAAGTATAGATATTTTTTTAAAAAAAGAAAGAAAATTCCAAACAATGTGGAATTTTAGAAATTCATATGAATATTCAAATACTTTGACAAAAACTTACAAAAAAAAGGTATCAAAAATGATGTAGCATGGGACTTATTAGAATGATACATTTTATACTATAAAATAATTCAGTGACTGTGCAGAACTAACTTACTTTAACAACTTTATTCCCCTACTCCATGAAAAATTACATGAGAGAAAAATGTGTGAAATATAACCAACATTAATAGAAATATCTTCACTAATATTAACCCTTTAACTGTCAATGAAAAGTTGCACGATTTGCTCCCCTGTTCCACCATCTTTCCGGCAGATATGCACAGTTATGCAGTGTATTGGGAGAAAAGAGAAGGTACTTATATAAGTAAATCCTCCTCTGAAATAAGTAAATCCATTGTAAACACTGTCAAAGTCAATGTATTGCATTCAAAAGCTTCAGAATAGTTTTACAGATAGCAGCACATAGCAAAGGTTTATAATTTGAAAAAGCATATATATACAGCCCAGAGACAATAAATGCAATGGCTGAGAGTGAGGTATACATTCAAAAATAAAATCGTAACTTATTCAAAAAATGTTTATACAACTCTGATTAAACTAACTATACATTCTTATAAAAATTATTTTCCCAAAAATTAAATAGTAAAACAAATTTGAATTTGAACACAAATAGATATTTTGAGAATTCTTAAAGATATACCCTGGAAGTGTAGTATATTCTGATGATAGGATTTGCTGAAGCATCAATAAATTTATGACTGGTTTTTCCTTGCATTAAAGCCCTAAAAATAAAAAATAACAATAAATAAAAGACATACTTTATATTATTATTTTTCTTTAATTTGATCAACAATGATACAAACAGAAGGGGCTTGCAGTTCGCATGCGAAACCAAGGTTCAGTTTCAAGACATTTGGATTCTGACTGACAGCTGTGCTTCAGTACAGCATCTATCCAACTGGACATCTAGAGGGGACCAGACTAGCCTTGATATATCCATAATCTTCTTGATTGGATTTCTTCTAATCATCATGTACATTTTCAGATGGTTCCATCCTACATAGGGATTGATGGTAATGAGATAACCGATTTCTTAGCCAGGACTGCGGCTGAGGAAGGGGTGAGTCCTACTGGGTCTTTTACGTTCAGTGAATTACCCTCCATTAACAAGATTGAACTCAATCAACTTGGAAGAACTTCTAGTCATCCTTGGTACTTCAGAAGAAAACCAGGAGGTTCATCCAGACTTACGCCTAGGAAACACCAAACTGCCTTTTCGCGCTTTGTGAGCCACCATATAAAAGCTCTCACTTTTCATCAGGGTCAGAAGGTATTTCCAGAGTGCCACTGGTGTTATTCCGAGATGGCCTCTCCTGCCCACATCTTGATTTGTTTGGGTTTTAAAAGGGCCAAGGTCCTTCTGGACCCTCTTCTGTTTTTAGAATTTCTAGATTTCTTTGGATTCATGGAGATTGTCTAACATTGCAAGACAATCTGGGATTAGAAGTAACAACAACAAACATATCAGTTAAATATTTAGTTATATATAATATAAAACATTTAGAAAAAGTTACATAGATTATTATACATATTTACTAATTATTTGCAAAAGAATTATTTGATAAAGAATTTTTATAAGAAAAATAAACTTAAAAAAATGATTGTCCACACAAATAATCATTTTTAAACCCAACTGAATATTTTCAGAAATAAATTACAAAGGTCTTAGAAAACACTTATGATGGTAATTTTTTGGTGAACCAAGGAAAATAAAACAGAAGCATAATAATGGCATAGAAGTTAAAAAAAACCAAATTTCGTTGTAACTGATCAAGAAAGAATCAAACACAATAAACATCAGCATAGAAAAATTTCTCAAAAGGCAACCACCAGGTACTTTTGGATCAACTATTGAAATGACAAAATCTTTATCAGTTTCACAAATCTCATAGAAAGAGAGAAATCTCTACAAAAAAAATCAAGATCAAACATGTAAATGATTTATAATTACTCAATTCATATATTAGTCTGGAAGGGGTGATTCTACAATTGCTAACCACTCACAAAAACAAAAATGGAAGGACTTTTTAAAATTTTAATACAGCTAGATCTATATGTATGACCAGATATATGTAGGATGACCTCTAAGAGTTTTGGCAAGCTCTTCTATCCTAAAATATAGAACTTTTTCCTATTTAATAATTCCAATACAAGATATGATCCAATGAATCATATTCAAGCAATGATTATGAAATACTCTTTTTCAAATAGGGATGACACATTATCATTGATATATAAGTGAATACATAATGGTTATGTTTACATGAACACACATTGCTGAAAGTGTTATAATTGTTAAAATGAATCATCGGATAAGAATTTTTAATAACATTATAAAAAAATCCATTTTCCTTATAATCTGCATATGCTATAATATAATATAAGTATCAACTATTACAGCCAAAATTGTTTTTCAAACAAAAAATATGAAATATAAGTGCAGTTTTTCATATTGAAGCATTTTAGTCATAATTATGTTTGCAGAATATCAAATACATACTAAACAATTTTTGTGTGAAGCCAGATTTAACCCTACCATATCCAAAGTGTTTCCCATTATAATTGACATTTTGATATTTCTAAAATTCTAACAGAAAAGAGTCCCCATTTCTGCAACTATAAAATGTAAGCACAAACATTTTATGGTTGGAACCCACTTTTTTAGAATGCACATGTACTGCTACCATGTACCATTTGCAGTTCATATGATGAATGAATATTCCATGTAATAAGAAACAAAGAAACTTTCAAAAGCTGATATAAATATTTTTTTAAAAAATCTATTTGCTTGGTATTATAAAATTTTGAAAAAGGGTTTCTATTCAAATCAAGACTTGGTACGAATGACATATTCCACATTTGCAAATAGGTTACTATATATAATATAAGTAAACATCTTATATAACTTTACATTTTTTTTAAATTCTAAAACCTGTGACTTTTAAAAGTAAAAAAAAATCTTTTTATGTATTTCTCTCTTTTTTTTAAGAGTTCTCAAAAGTTAAAATTGTGTCATAAATTCAGTATATTCAAGAAAAAAATTCCACTCATACCAATTTATTTAGATAGCATTTAACAATTCATTAAAAATTTTACAATAAAAAAATTAATTACAATTAATAAGTAAGGAATCAAATACATATAATACAAAACAATATGTTTTTAACATGTCAATTACATACGCTTGTTGATGAATCCAGTGGCTAGCAATATCAATAGTCATGCTCAACTGGAAGAATATCATCCATTTTTGATAAAAACAAGCCAGTGTAACTAATAGACACATTGTTGCACAACGGTCAGTTAACTGATCAAGCATGGCACCAAATTTTGTTCCTGAAAATAGATTTAAATTACAATAAGAAGTAATGTAAATTTATTGCTAAAACAGTTTATTAAGAAAATGAAGGTAAATAATTGAATTAGATAATGAAGTTAAATTTACCCTATATCATGATTAAGAAAAAAGAACAACAATAGTTAAAGATAGTATCATAATCTTATTCCTTCTAAAATCTAAATTATAAGGGTCAAAGTGCAAGAGATTTGGATATTTTGGTTTGAAAAAAAAAAATTCTCTTGGCGAGTCAACATGGCTGGATAAAGTTGAGATAAAACAAATGCTTCTACACATAAGTTATATAATGCATCTATGCACTGCTAAGATGGATTTGATTAGATTATGAGAATTTTAGCTTTCATTTGAAATAAATTTTTTGCCAATAGCATTTAATAAGCAAACAAACGAATGCATTTAGAATGTCTCAAGTATTAATTACCTCTACTAATTTTTGCTATATTTATGAAGGACTTCTCAGGAATATTCACAGAAAAAAACAAGACTTCGTTAATTAAAATTACTAATAAGAATGCTATATTTTGTAACAAGAATGCTATATTTTGTAAACAAGAATGCTATATTTTGTCCAACTTCTAAAAGAAATCTTTTCAGCTAGACCAAGTAACACTAGAAGAAGAGGAAGACCTAGAACTTTGATCGATACATGCAGTCAAGGAGGACTGTTTGGTCCTCAAAACTAAGAGTAGGAGTCTAGCTACTGACAGAGGAGGTTGGAAATATCAGGTTCAGAAGATCTTCAATGATTTTATGAAAAACATGGCAAAATATTCTTTTCCTATGACATTTTAAGCCTCAGTGCATCTTTAGACCTGTGTCATAAACCACAGGAATAACTTTTTGTTGAAGCTTCCAAGGTCTGTTTAAATGTAATACTTTATTAAAATTTAAAAATATCTCCATTCTTGTCGGATATTCTGCAGGGAGAAGTTACGATAACTTGAAGCTATAACTAATGCTCAAGTATGAAATTTTTAAAGCGAAAATTTGTGCTAACTTGAAATGCAACTAATTGTATGAAATAGTCATGCTTTATGTATAAAACAGACAGTCATGCAAAAGATAAATATTATCACGTACAACACAGCTTTCTCAAAAGTCTATGGAGCCCAGTGATAATAATGTTGCAAACCAATTACTTATTAGCACCAGTGGACATATTTGTTTTGTGCATTTTCTGCCATCAGAACTTCAGAGAGCAAGAGTTTATTAATGCTACACTATAAAGCAACACAAGGACTAATGGTGACTGACCTTGAAATTTTGAACCATGGTTATGGTGACAAGGATGAAACCAAGCTGACATCCCCCTTTTAAAACTTCTACACCAAGCCAACAAGAGAACCTTGAGTCTCGACATATTGAATTTGCATGAGCATTTCTACATAACAGGTCTGTCGCCCATCCGGTATAGTGGTTAGAGACACTGACTGCTGTGCCGTAGGGCCTGGGTTCGAATCCCAGAGAAGGCATGGATGTTTGTAAATGTATAGTCCCTTCGCGGCATGGGGGTACTCTAAATAGCCTTCGAGCCGCAAGTCCTCTCGTGAGGTTGGTGGAAGGGGAAGAGAGGTGGGAGGCCCCTGACCACTCCCATTGTGTTCTTCCTCAAAATTGGGGTGGAACTGAGCCAAATCATACTGTCACCAGCATGGTGCTCAAAGCTACAGCTAACGACAGGCGTACAATCTAGCTCGATGCCATGATGAATTTCGTGGGCCTCAATCTGACTACGTCAGACAGGTGGCATTAGTAACAATAACAACATAACAGGTCTTCAGAGGCACTAGGCTCGAACTCAAGACACTAGCCCATGACGATGACCACAAGGTTACTATGTACACATCAGTACTTCAGAAATTTAGAGGCAGCGGGTAGCTTAGAGGTTAGAGCATCGGACTCCAGACCGGAAAGCCTAGGTTATATGCCGGATGCCACCAAATACCCACCGAGTACACATGGAGAACGTGCTCGTTAAATCAGTGGGTCTGAATGGTGTTACCATCTATCGTGTTGTGTGAGCAAAATCGTACTTTTACCTTCATGGGGGCTCAAAGCTTAGGCTAACGACAGGCGTAGATCTAGCCTGTTGCCAAGATGAATTTCATGGGCCTCGATCTGATTATGTCAGACAGGTGGCATTAGTAACAACAACAGAAATTTAGAAGACAAGTGAATCTTTCATAAAGTGATTTGTTTTCTTTGCTGCACTCAAGGAAAATATCTTTCAGGATATTTCTCTCTTAAATAAATGAAATGACAGCAGGCTTTTTTACACCCCTCCCCCCGTTTATCATTAAAATCTTGATCATGCCTAATTTTTTTTTAAATCAACTATTCCTTCTCATAAATTTTTTGATGATGCTCATTTATTTTTTTATTATGGTATTCTCAAATAATTTCTTGAGAAAATCTTTCTCAATCAAATGCATGTCCTTTTCACAAACTGAACATTTGACATTATTCAAGAACAAACCTTCAGCAACGCAACATTGTATTACAAGTTTTTTCCCCCCTTGCACACCAAAAATCATTAAAAAGTTAATTACACTTCTTAATCATACCATTCAGTAAAATTAAGCAACAGCACATTAAAAAAATTTTAAGTAACAGAAATATGCAATGAATATTAATACCAAAATTTTAATAAAATTTTCCAAGAAAAAATGCTGTTGTTGATATCACTTAATTTCAATTCTTTAACTACAAATAACTATATTTTGTAACTACTAAAGTTAACCTATCTCACACCATACAACCTTCACAAACTTTACTCTTGGACTCTTTCTTATCTTACATATCACTGCTGATCTGTTGAGGATACAACTGCACAACCCTGCTGTTGAAATGGCATCATCTACTTCCGAAACAAGAACTACACATGAAAAGATTAACCTATAAAAATACTTGCCAGTTTTAAATAACAAACAGTGATAAAGAGCATAAAAGATGTTAGTTTAGAGGAATAATTGTGCATTTCAATATATCAGTTAATAAAATAAATAGTTTGTAAGAATAAAATTACTATCACACCACATAATTTTAAAAAGCATAGTCAAATCCAAGGGATATCTTAATTTTCAATGTAATCACATTTTTTGGAAGGAAAATCATTTTAAAAATAATGTATTTCATATTTTTAGAAATTTTATAGAATAATAATTTATTATTACAATTATAGACAAAAATTATATAATAAATACAGATAAGTTTTTAATTATAAATAATACAGACCTTGATTCAAGAATCTTGCAGCATAGCCATCAAAAGCATCTAAGAATCCACTCAATAAATAACAAAATGTAGCTTTTACATGATCAAATGGCATATAGTAAAATGAAATGAGTGCCAGAAAAATTCGTACGTACCCTAAAATATGCAATAAATATATTTTAATATATACACAGCAAAGCTAACAGCAAAATATGAGATAAAAATCCTCTTTATAAAATAATACAGAAAAATTAATAATTTTTTATGCATTACTGTTGACCAATACCTTTTTTAGCCCCTAGCCATCTTATCAATTTGTATAACACTATTAAATTTGATAGATCTAAATATAAATAAAAAGCACTAACTATTGCTTTTAACTTATGATTTAATATTTATTTACCCTACTGACTTAGCTTGTTTTTCTTTTTAAACAAAACTTTAAAATAAAATGGTTTTACAACATTTGTTCAAATATCAAACAAAGAAGCCCAATACTACATTTTTTTGTTGTCCCAATACGATGTACTAGCACTGTATGAAATAAAGTTAATATGCCATCAGTAACATTCATAACTTTAAAAGGTACATTTTGATTCATCAAAATAAATATATACATTTCCATTTGCATTTCTGCTAAATATACAAAATTTTATAAATACTAAGGAAATTCAATTAAAAAATTTTGCACTTACATTCACTTTAAGATAGCAATGATATTTGAAGCGTATACCTAACAAATGAAAACTATTCTTGGGGGAAATATATTGCATTGACAAGTGACATATATAACACACACAAAAAATATTTTTAATGTGATGGTCAACACATTTATATTTTGTTGGACAACACCATAAAGCTGTCAGATAAACTCATGGAAATTATCAGTTTTACTTTGCAAATCTATTGAAAATTTAACAAGTATAAATTCTACCCATTATATTATTAAAATTTTTATCACAGAGTTAATAAGAATAATTGCGCTATAAGTAAAACCCAATTATTAACCGGATTTTTCAAAATTAATACAAAACCGGTAAAACTGATTTTTCAATAAAATTTAAAGACTGAGAGAAATCTTAATGAAATAACAACGACTAAATGAAATTATAATTCCAAGAACTAAAAAAAATAATAAATTATTTAATTATGAATAAGATCCAAATGACTAATACAATTTTCCCAAAACTTCGGATCAAAAAACACACATATAAACCTTACCAATTAGATTGGGTACAAATAAAAATATATTCTCCGACATTTATAAATATGTTTAAATTTGATCTCAGGGTTCAAAAATTAAATATAATCAATAGGATCACAGAGTAAAAGTTGAAGTAGTTGAGTTTAAATGTTCGAAACAGCACTGCAATGAAAACTTTAAAAGAAGTGGTGAAATTGTATCATTTGATAAATATTTTCTTGATGTTCATTGTAAATATATATATTTTATCACTTTGTATTTTTCAAACAAATTTTTTCTTCTTGGTATAGAGGAACTCAAATGGAAACTTTAATGACTCATAAAATAATGACATCATATCATGAGGTAATCATTTATTTCCGATAGTTTATTCTTAGAATTACTTTTCCCGAGTATTGTAATATTTATGGAAATCTATTCAACAAGTTTTAATTATCTTTGAGGGTGATACTAAAATAGTTCATGGACTGTACCTATAATCATTTTCCTACCGAAATACTCAAAGCCCCTCTTTTGTCTAATCACAACCTTGCGATTTCTTACGAGATATGGCATCGTTTAAATTGGTTTCTTTTCGATGTTATGGTATTTGAACATGGTACAGCTGATTACTACATAGTGATACATAATTGTATCTGTAAGTTTATATTTTTCATACTTTTGATACTTTCTCATTAATTTTCGAAATTCAATCATTTTTATTTTTGTTGTTTTCTTTGAAATCTGTTGACATACTTTGGTTTTATTCCTTACGATCAGTACTAGGTTCTGCTAGGCACGGAAGGAAAATGGGCAGAAACTTTTTTATTTACTTATTTTGAAGTAATACTTTAAAATTGGGTATTTTTAGGAATTATTATGTTTCAAATATGTTTAATTTAATTTTTTGTATTTTTATTTCATTACAATCACATACAAAAAAGTATACTTTACTTCCATTTTAACTTTTACTTGAATTTTAAATTTAACTTTTTAGAATTTTATCGTTAAAAAACGAGAAAACTGATTTGTTAATAGCATACACATATATCAAGGTTTGTTCAAGTATCGACTTACTGATTTAAATTTTGTAAATTTTTTAAGTATTTCAAATTTTTTTTAAAGATAAATAAATGTTTAATGTATTAATATCTAGTGCTAATATTTTTACATACATCTCAAGGAAATTTTTTTATGTTTTCTATTCTTTTTAAATGATTGTCATGCTTTAAAATATGTGAACTTTGGACTACTTGACACTTTTATCACCTGAAGGCTGGACAGTGAGAGTGCCCTACTTTCACTTGTAAGGGTAATTGCATTTTAATGTTTCTGTGATTGTCCAGTTGCTTATCTGAAATCTTGTTAACGAAAAACACTTAGGCTTTTTTTAAAATTTACATTACTGCTGATTTTTGTGGGAAATATTTGTGGTGAGGTAAAATATTTAACAATGTAGTTAAAATTATTTTATTCAAAATTTTGAAAAAATATATTTTTTTCTATTACTATTAAGACAATTACAGCAGAATGACCCAGTATGCCTATATACAAAGATGTCTAATATGTCTGATGTATTTTTTCCCTCCTTTCTTTGATGTGATGTTATTTAATTTGTAAAATAAAACTATTTCTTTATTTATATTAGTTTTCTATTTTGTGCATATTAAAAAACATTAAAAAATTCATTTTTCTTTTATGTAAAAGCACTAATTCACCTTCAAAAATTTTTTTTCTCATTTAGTTAAAAATATAAAAATATGTGGAATATATTTGTTACATGGCACAAGTCTATATTAGACTAATATACTGTTTTAAAATTCTTATATATATATATATATATTATTAAAAGTGTTTTTTAAGATAATTTTTATTAGTATTTCTGTAAAAGTATAAAATTTTGATTTTTAAAAATAAAGTTCTTAAAATAGATATTTAGTATATTTTTACATTGTGAATTACCAGTAATTTCTTCAGAAAGAATTCTTTTAAATTAAAAATTCTTATATACATAAACCTTTTTTACCCTTACCTTATAAAGTTTAAATCTTAACCTTATAAAAGGATTTTAAAGTCTATTTCAAATTTTGAAAAGTAATTATTTTTCTAATGATAAATGTCAAATTATATATAATTTATTCATGTTTGTTTTCAGTGGCATACTCAAACTAATTTTATGGAACAGTAAAAAAATTTTCAAAATGTTCATGAAAGCTCCAAACTATAATCTTTATATAAAAAAATTTTAAATTTGTGGGTCTAAGGACCCTTTCACTTAGACCCACAAATTTTAAATCCCAAACCCCAACCTTTTGTGCGTCACTGTTTATTTGTTTAAAGTTTATTATTTATTCTAGTTGTGTTAATATTTTTTTTCATTTTCAAAAATTATTAAGCATAAAATATACAAAATTAGCAAAATGTAGCCTAATTTTGAAACGCCTTTGTATAAGTCAATTACAAGTAAAGTAAATATTTTGGTAAATAATTCTGAAATGCTTTTATGTAAGTTACCTTAATCATTTTTATAACAAACTTTTTAATGTATTTAACCTAATATAGATTTTTTTATAGTTCATCAGAAATTTTTTACAAATATGTTGCATAAATAAGTCTTATAATACCAAAGTATAGTCAGGGCCACCGCGTGGGTATTAGGCACCCTTGTTCAAATTGAAATTTGGCGCCCCTTTATAGGGTTTTGTTGGCTTTCTTATGAAGTGCTGCAAATTATATGTGAAATACTCTTTTATAGTATTCAAAATTTGACTTTCGAATTGAAAAGCTTTAAAATTATAATATTAAAACACGATTATCTTATTGTTTTTATTATTTCATAAATTTTGAAAACAATATAAAGATAAAACATTTTTTAAGTAAAATATAAAAATAAGAAAAAACATATTCAAATATTGATTTTCCTAGCTTTAGAAGCTGCAAATGCTCGTATCAATTCCTTTATATTTAATTTATCCAAAATTACGCTCTCTTTGGATATAATTGACAAGTCCGATAATCTTTTCTGCGCCATGGTAGATCGCCCGTAGTTTTTTATAACTTTAAGTTTTGAAAAACTTTGTAGTAGCCACCAAAACTGGCAAGGTTAAAGAAATCTGTAAAGCTATTGCAATATTTGGAAATGTATCAGTAAGATTGCTTTCATAAATATAATTTAAAACATCAATAGGTGTCATATCCTCTTTGGTGAAACATCGCAAAGATTTTATTTCTTCGAACAAATTTAATCCATCAATGTCCTTTTCATTAACATTTTTAGTATCCGTTAATTTTGTTCTAATTATTTACAATGTTTTAAAATTTCATTGTCACTCCAGTTTCTAAATTAGGCATATACCTTAAAGTAATTGTAATATTCTTTTAATTGACTGAATCTTTCAGTAATTAAAGAAATAGAAGAGTCTAAAATTATGTTGTAAAATTCAGCCTTAAATTTGAGTCTTGGATTGTTGATTGGTTCGTTGGTTTGTTCATCTAGAAATAGTTTTTTTTTAAACCCGTTTCTCGACTTTGTGGATAATTAGTATCAATCCCCAAACTGTCTGTAACGATACTTGTATTGACAATTGCATGTGCTCATACACTTCATCTGATCGACGATTATTTAGCTGATTTAAGATTTTGTAAATTCTCAGTCATGATTTGAGAATCACATTTGGAATTTTGCATTATTTCATTTACCACATTTACTAAATTTGAAATATCGTGCCAGATGTTAATGGAACAAAGAAATTTAAACGAGGAAACCTTCTGAATCAAATTTTTTGTTTGAATTCTTGATTTCATGTCTTGTTTGATCTAATTGAATATTTATTACGCTCTCAAAATTCCCTTCAAATCTATTTTCAACGGGTTTTAAAGATTGAATTCTACTTTTCTAGCTGGTGTTGGAGAGTGACTTTAAAGTCAGATTTTCAACATACTGTTGCAAAATAGACCAACGTTTTACGGATGAAGAAATGTAGTTGTAACGCTCCTGCACTACTCTGAAGGAATTAACTGTTTCGAAGGAAATTTTAGCTGCATAAATTTAGAGAATGGGCAGAGAGGGTGTCCAGTAGTGTTGCCGACAGATTGAAATTCTAAGAATTGTTCTTCGATTTGGGTTTCTTATTGGTTTCCTCGTTCTTATAAATTGATCGAATTACAACAGTCAACTGAACGGTAAGACTGACTTCAGGTGTAGTATCCAGAACTAGTGACTAATATTCTGCCGATTTAATCATTTGTAATAAACGCTTTTTAATTCCTTCTTAAATAATGCTTATAATTTCATTCTGAATTTGATCCCCTGAGTAATGAGCAATGCTCCTCTTTTGAGATGGTTGAATTTTGTGGAGATGTTCAGCGATTATTTTATCAAATTTTGCTATGGTTTCAACCAATTTCAAAAAATCTCCATTATCCCTGTGATACAACTCTTTCGAAGGACTTCTAAATGCAAGGCATTGCCGAGATAAATATTGAATTAAACAAATAAGTAACGTTCATAATCGATTGCCAGTAAACATTTTCTGCATCATAAAGTCTTTGTTGAGATGCCTCAATGGTACATAAATTACGCAAAGGCATTTTGAATTCACTGCATTTTGAGCTATGTTTAAGTTGAGATGTACTGCTTTCATGTATTTTCAAAATGTGGGTTATATGTGCCCAATCATGAATTCCATCCTTAATAAGCTATGAATACTTCTCACTGAATAGTTTACATGGGAAGAGCAAAAAGAACTGCGTTTCGTGAATTTTAATATACTAAATAATTTCTAAATAATTTTTCTGAATTTGGTAATGATCTATAATAGAACGATTCTGAAAACTTTACCTGACATAATTATTTCTCAGAAAATGCTTGTTTATCAAGCTAGTAGGGCCCTTTTCAATTAAATAATCCCTAATTTTTATAGAAATTTGTATCTGGTCAGGTAGCTGGATCGTTTAATTCAAAGCCAAAATCTTCATTTCAAGATGTTACGTTATTTCCAGGAGAATTTTCTTATCGACATCTAAATTTTCTATTGGTACAATATTGGCTTCTTCTTAATCATATTCTGATAAAATTACATTTTGAGATAAATTTTCATTATGAAATTTCAAACCAGATGTTGATGTTAATGGTCCTGGTTCAATTGCTTGTCCGTCTAATCCTATTATGTTTCTAAGATATTTAGTTAGAGATCCCGCCAGTTTCTGATTAGCTTCCACTCGTTGCAATTTCCTTTTTCTATTTTGTGCTCCATAGACTTTTTTTTTCTTATTTTGAGAACATGTTTCTAAAATATATTTCTTGCACTAAATAAAAAAGTTTAGTTTTCATTCGATATACAAAAAATCTTTCAATATACTATTTGAAAGTCGAAAGACCATTTATGTCATTTGCTATTAAATAAAGATTCAGATAAAGAAACTAATTTAATTGAAAATTTAAAAACAATTTTTTTTTTTTGCAGAAAATTTTTTTTAAAGAATTTAGTGTGGAATTTTTTTTTCTTTCTGATGATTCAAAAATATTAAAGTAAATTAAACCAAAATATTAATACAAATTACTAAAAAGTATTTGTTATAAGCAATTGAAATATTGAAAACATCTCAGATACATAGTAATTATAAACTTTTAATGAAAAAGAGCTATAATTATTAGTAATTTTTGAGAACACGTTTTATTAACACATTCCGTGTAATAGCGCGAAAACCTGATATCGGCAATCAAATTTTGTTTTAAACAAATGAAAAACACCCACAGAAATGAAAACAAAAGTAAAATAAAACTAAAATTAAATCTCATTTTATTGCTCAGAAAATATAAAACATGAAAAATTGTAAGTGTATAATTTACAACTTATATTTCAGTAACATTAAATTAAAAAAAACTATAAGTACTAAAAATTTTAGCGCCCCCTGGCCAAGGCGCCCATGTGCGGTGAACAATTTTGCCACCCCCACGTGGCAGCCCTGAGTATAGTATTTTAATTTGCCTTGTTCAAAAACATTTAACTATCAAATAAATTGCATTAAATTTGAAATATAAAGATATGGTTTTTTTATGCATATAAATCAAAGTTATTTAATTTTTCTAGAATTTTTAATGGTACTTTTTTAAAAAAATCAATTGTATGTTCTGTATTAGTTACTTAATGCATTTTAAAACTATAGCTTTAGGTATTGCTTCTAAATTTTTAATTAAAAAATATTTATTGTGGTAAAAAAGGTTTTATAAATTAGTTTTTAACTGTACAAATTTATTTTTATTTAAGTTAGTATTCACTTTCTAGTTAGTGTTTTTTATTTAATTTTACAGTTGCCTTAATTGTATTTTAATTAGCAAAAGACATAAATTTTGAAATTATTTTTTTATATAAATAATCTGTAAAACTTTGAATAAATTTATATATAGGAGTTATTTAAGGATTAATTCTTAAAGATATGTAATCATCAATTTTCAAACTTTATTATAAGCACATTGGTTCATTAAAGCCTCTCAAAGAGTATAAAAACAGCTCTGTGGAAAAGAAATAATACTTCGTGAACAAATTTATGTATATATTTGCTGTTAAAGTGCAGAAATCAAGCATTGTGTTCTTTATCTAGGTCATTTGTAGATTAACTGGACTTACCCTCATACAAAAGATTGTTTCATTTTTCACTTTACCTAGTTAATCTGCTGATAATAAACAAATATGAAAGTAGCATTGTTACACAAATTGCATTGTTTTTCAATGCATTAATTGATATTCAAATGACTCAAATATTATAGAAACTAATCATAAAAAAAAGCATGCTATATTTTTATTCTGTAGAGTTCTGATTAATTTCTCATAATAATCAGTATGTGGTAAATAAAATGTTACTGTTATCAAGTGCCTGGAATGCTATTATAAAACAAAGGGTAGTTAATTTGTCAATTTATTACATCTCTTTTGACTTTAGCCTAATTATTGGCTTTTTCAATCTCCCAAATAATTCTTAAATTCATTTTTGTGTAAAAGCGTTTCAAAGGTTCATGCATTTTTTTTTTTTTACATCGGCGGACTCAAATTTGTGTCTGCAAAGAGGCAGTTTTTACCATAGAAGTATGAAAAAGTCACATGGGATGTCAAACTTCAGTAAGGAGCTTGTGGAGCTGTATTTGTTAAAGGCTTCATCAAAATCCAAATAAGGACGTTGTGAGAAGGTGCAATATTGTGATGCAAGACGTGATATCTTGTGGCAATTTGGGTCATTTTTGACAAATTGAAAACACCTAAATAATCTTTTATTGATCTTATGGCAGTTAACAAGTATTTGTAATACAAAACACCTTGATAAATCAAAGAAAGCAGTCAACATTACCTTGATATATGAACACTACCCTAATAAAACTGTTTTTGTTAAACAGTTGTCTTTAAAAGCATTTTTTGATATTTTAAATCTATCTGCAACTGAAATTTCATTGCTAAAACAAAACCTTTGCTCAGTTACACTAAACATTTGAAAAAATCAATAAAGTGAAAACTTTCTTTTATTTTAAACAATTTTTTTTTTTCAAATAAACTGAATTCCAAGGTGTTGATAAATGATTATGTAAATCGTAAAACTATTTTATAAAAAAATGCAGATGATATTTACTGTATATATATTAAGGGTAACGTCCTGGATACTTTTTATCACTGTAGAATACTGACAAAATTGAAATGTTATTTTTTATGATCTAAAAAATCAAAGTTGATGAAATCATTCAATTAACCATGTAGAATGTAAATAATCAATTAAATGACTGTAAAATGTTATTAAAAAATATGAATTTGCAAAAAAAATGTAAAATTGTGTTAACTTATTGCTATCTGAATTTTTGTGACACTGCCTTAATAAATTATTTTTGTTACAAAGCACCTAATAATGATACATTTAATTTGACAGTAACATTTATAAAGCCTTTTCCGGTACCAAAGGATTGTTTAGTTTCTGTTTGACCTAAAGATATTTCTACAGTAAGAACAGCCTTTTCCATTAAAAATCTTAGCAAATTGCAAAAATTTCTTCACTTAAATAGAAGAAATATGATAATGTGCACACACACACTAAAAAATTAGTTTTCTTTGAAAGGGTTACATATAATTTATGCTTACTAAATGTAATTACTAAAAACATTTATTTCTGGTCAGTGGCATAACATACACCCTCGCATCAGGGGGCCCTAAGTCTTATGTTATGGTTTTGCAATCCTTTGTAGGATCCAATCTGGGGCTCAAAACCAGACTTTGCAGGGGTCCCTAATATTCTCCATAATGCTACTGCTTCTAGTCAAGAAGTACAATGGGGGGGGGGGAGTTTTTAGGATCACTGATTTGGGTACTTTTTGAATTTTCATTAATCCTTAAATTGGATATAGGATTGAAACTATAACCATCGATACATCTTTTAAAATTGTAAAAATTAAACATGTGTAGCATTATGTTATTCAGTTGTATCCTTGTAGCTGGTAATTTTAGTAATTAAAGCTCATAAATTATCAAATTTCTAATTTCTTCTACATTTTCCTCTACTTATATATGCACAGAGGCTATCTTACAAAATAAATACATTGAAGTAACAGTGGCTTATCAGGGTAGCTTGGATATAAAGCTTAAATGTATATATTATGTAATACACAATTGGGGAAAAAATGATAAGTTGACAAAATTAAATAATTCTTAAACATCAAGTATACTCGACTTCCCAGATAAGGTATGTAGATAAAATGGTTCATAATCAAATTTTAGATAAACCAGTTTTCAATTGCTAGGCAAAATGGCATGAATTTATTAAAGTATACTGCTTTAATATTATGATTGGAATTTCTTATACTTCAAAAAATGTGAACTATTATTCAAATTAATATAAATGAATGCAGCAGTTTCTCAAATCAAATTGTAAATGTTTATTTTTAAAATGTCCTCAACTTAAACTTGATAACTTAATCATTATTTTATTCTTTAATACTTTGATGAAATCTAAAACACTGACCTTATGTACTAAATTTTTCTCTTATGTAGCACTTCATTGTTCAAAATTATTAGCATATGAACATTATTGCTGACTTTTTTGATGATTGATTGTATGTGAACTTCAAAACTTTATAAGAGTTTGGCAAGTATTTTTTTAAAAGTACTTTTATATAATCTAAGGAAAAAATTATTGCCAAAAATATTTTTTATTGATAATTGCAATGCTTTTTTTTTTGTAGCATTAAGTTAAAATTAATGTATTGTCTTCTTCCTGTAGAAATGTACATACAGCTCATCCAAACACAGCTTATCTAAAAAGAGTCTATATATAGGACTTCCTGGAAGTCACTTCTAGCATAATACTCTTCAGTTAGAGATGATCTTGTGCTTGTGAACTGAAGAGTTCAAAATGAAAATACTCACTAAAAATTTTGGTGTTCAGGGAATGACATGTAACTCTTGTGTTAATTCCATTGAACAGAAAATTAGTACTATTCCTGGAGTGGAATGGATAAAAGTATGGAAATTATTCTTTTATTAAGAGTCCCCCCCCCCCCCTCCTTTATAGTTTATTTAGATTTTCTCTACATAAAAGCTTTTAATTCCTTGGTTTATTTTTTTCCTTCAAAAAATATTAAGCTTTATTAGCTTTGATTTTATTAAAAATTACTTCATGATTTATAATCTGCTATTTTTTTTCTGTTCAGTTTTATACAAAAAATTAAATTAGTTAAATAGATTCTGCATTGATTTACAAAAGAGTTGAGAATAAATTTGTGTATGTTTTATTTGTTTGTAATAAAATTTTAATATGTAAAATAATTATGTAAAATATTTTAAATTGAATGGTATGAAAACATTTTTGAAATAATATAATAATTACTATATATATAATAATAATATAAAAATTACTATATATATATAATAAAATAAATAATATAAAAATTACTTTAATATACAAACTAATGTATAAAAAACTAAATCTCTAAAAGTACCTTCACAGCACTTTAGATAAAAAAAATTAATAATAATTAGTGTTTTCAATCCACATGTTTAGAGATAAAATCTAAACTCTATAATGTATGGAAGGGATTACAGTAATCTTCTTACTCTTAGAATAAATTTCTAGGACCTTCTGAAATAAGCACTTTTCTTTTGATGTGTTCATTTCAAGAAGTTGCAACTTGCTGAAGGTGACATTAAAATGTGGCAGTTGAAGAAATATAAATATGTTAGTATTGAATTGAAATATTTGTGTTTTTTGTTAAAATTAGCTAATTTATTAAATATTTGTTTTCCCAAACTATTAAAATCTGAAAATATACATATTAAATTTGCTTTCTTGTTTGGTATTGATTTTAATATTGTATTATGTATATGAACTCAATATTACAGTTACATTTCTTTCTTTTCATTTCAAGGTTTCCTTGGAAAGTAAATCTGCTGACATAGAATACAATAGTGATCTTATTTCTGACACTGAATTGGCAGAAAAAATTGAAGAGATGGGTTATGAAGTGTGTATTAACGAACCAGACTTGCAAAGAATGTCTGTGATTGTGAAAGGAATGACTTGCATAACATGTGTTCGAAAAATTGAATCTAATGTATTGAGTTATGCTGCCATAAAAAGCATAAAAGTGTCTCTTGAAAATAGATTAGCAAAAATAATATATGATTCCAAATTAATTAACTTAAATGAAATTTGTAAAATTATTTGTCAACTTGGTTTTATCGCAGAACCCTTATCACTAAATGAACTGAATGAAGCATTTGTCAAAATTAATGTTGAAGGAATGACTTGTAATTCTTGTGTAAGAAGCATTGAAGATAATGTTAGTTCAAAACCTGGAGTTAATAAAATTTCTGTCTCTCTTTCGGATGAAATAGCATCTATTTGGTACAACCCTAGCATCACAAGTTCTGAAAAACTTAAAGAAATTATTTATGACATGGGTTTTGGTACATCAATAGGAGAAATTGTTGATTCAAAAGATAAACCACAATTTGTTGTTCTTGATATACAAACTGTCAGTGCAGTTGACTGGTCAACTGAAGATTTAGATCAGTTATTTCATTGTGATGGAGTTGTGAGTGTACAGACAACTTCAAATCTAAAGCATGTGACAGTTTATTATATGCCAAATCTGACTTCTCCAAATGATATTATGAATTCCATTCAATCCATGGGTTTTATTTGCACTGAATTGAGTGTAGATTCTGTAGATGACTTGCCTTCAACTAAGCAGTTTTTGAAGTCTTCAAAAATCATTGAAAATGGAATCAGTGAAAAAAGTAAGTTTTTCTACATATTCATTTTTCTATTTGTAAAAAAAATATTTACTTTCAAATTAAGGTAATGATAAATTATGTCCAGTTGCAAAAGATTGTTAGTAATTTGCTTTGTTATTGATATATATATATTGAAACATCGTATAAACTAATAACTTTTTCATTTTACAATTTTTGATTTAATTTAATATGTCAAATATAAAATTATATGTACTTTAAATGTCATTCCTGAAAGTTATCCACAATTTAAACAAAAAAAAAGTAATTGGTATTTTGTTTGGGGGACTAGGAATTTTTAGATTATAATTTTAAAATATTTAGAAATTTTCTATTATGTAATAAAAATTAATTGATTTTACACCAACTATTTCATAAGTATTGTTTCGAAGCATTTTTTTCTACTTTAAAAAAGAAAAAAATATGAGTAAAGAATATTAAATATTGATCTAATAATTTTTAAATAATCAAAGATCATGTCTAGTTAATATGCATTTTATTTTAGAATATTAATAAGAACTGTACAATCTTGGTAGAAGATAAGAGAAGAAAAAAACTACTGATTTAATTTTAATTAATGTTAAAAATTTAGATTAAACAAATTACTTGGGGAAAAGTCTTTGTGTTTCATTGTTTTTTAGTGTTATTTTTATTGTGATATTCATTGCATGTATATATGATTGAACAAAATTCTTTTACATCTGCTATAAATGAGAGACTTTTTTTTTATAAGTTTATAATTTCTGGAAATTTAAGCATTATCAACCCTTCCCTGTCCCCTTTCCTGAAAGAATAAATTGATATAAATTGTTATATTTGATAGGTAGTTCAGGTTAATAACTAATTTTGTATCATTAAGTACATATAAATAGTTGCATTGAAAAATATTGTTTCAATTTTAAATGCTGCATTAAACACTATATTCTTTTAAATTTATATTGCAGAAGAAAAGTCTTTAGATAACACTGAAGTCTACTGTGATATTGAGAAAGATTTAGAAAAATGCTTTATTCGAGTGAATGGTATGACTTGTGCTTCCTGTGTAGCTGCTATTGAAAGAAATATAATAAAAATTGAAGGTTTGTTACTGTTTCTTGCAATATTTTCAGTAAAACTTATGGAATGTTGTTTTGAATGTTAATTCTACTTTTTTAAAAATTACTTTTTGGAAACTTAGACTTATTTTTAGTATTGACGCTCTTTTAAGTTTTATAATACATTTACTTTTTTTAATATTTAAGCTGTGTGTTAATAGTTTATATAATCTAAATTTTTCTTTTTAGTTATTATTAATACATCAAATTATTGCTGAAAATAATTTTCTTATCTCTACATCAATACTAGGTGTACATAGAGTTTTGGTTGGCTTGATGGCACAAAAAGCTGAAGTTAAATATGACCCAGCATATATTTTGCCTACAAATATAGCTGCTGCTATCTCAGATCTTGGATATCCAAGTACTGTCTTAGATGATATATCTACAGAATATGGAGAATTAAATTTACATGTGAGTTATAATTTTTGGTATTGTGAAAATAATTTTTTTAAATTAAATTTTCAAACAATATAATAAACTAAACAACTACTTAAATATTTTACTGGATGGGAAAATTTTAAATTTCAAGTTGCTTATAACAATATTAAACACAACTTGAGTTTAGAGTTTTAAAATTTTTGCAATTGATATAGAATTATAATATGAAATCTCTCCTTTAAAAAGTTGGCATTGCTTTTTGGGATTATTCAAGACACACACATTGAGCAAGTAACACATAATGAGCAAAGCAACTAAAAATTAAAATTTTGATGGCATCACAAATGTAATTTTCTAAAAAAATTAATTAGTTTTAGCTAAAATTTTATGTACATTTTATTTCCTTGCAAAATATCACTTTTTATTCCTTTAAAGGATTTACCATAATTTCGCACGTATAGTCCCCAGACACGATTTTATATAAAAAAAGTTTCAAAAATCGTCAGATAGTCCGCACTACCGGATAATCCACGGACTATACGTCCAAAATTACGTTATTTTAACATGGCAATGTTAATGTATTTTAGAAACAAAGAACTAAGTATAAATAGAAAAAAAGTACTTCCTTACTAATATACCTTCAGAAATAAAACGCTAAATACAAATAAAAAACAGTGCTTACTAATTAATCATATATTAATTAATCACACATTCTACTACATTAACAAAAACCTTCAAAGTCCGATTCATCGGTATCAGAATTAAACAGTTCTAATATATTTTCGTGAAGAGTGTCCGAAAGTTCATTTTCAGCATCACTATCTTCACTGTCAGTGATTTCCTCGCTTTCACTAACAATCCCGGCTTTTATAAATCCTGATCATCGGCAGTTCACGACAGCGTGTTTTTTTAAATTTAAACGATTTTAACCGTGAACAACCAGCATATTATCCGCACTGGTGGATAGTCCGCAGCTTCAAAAATTCGCATTTTAAACACAGATAGTCCACGGACTATACGCGCAAAATTACGGTATGTAATTTGCAGTTTTAAATAAAGTGTATGATCTTTTGAATTTTACTGTTATCATTTTTATGCATATGTATTTTTTTGAAAATCATATTTAAAGCTTTTAGAATTACAAAGAAAAGAATCACCAGGATATTTGATAGATTTAGTAAAAATATAGGTAATACTTTACATTTAAGTTTTAGATGTCCTATTCATTATGATTATTAAGCTAAAAGTATAGACTGTTTTCTACTTGTTTTATTTCACTCCATCTTGGAATATGCATTTATACATTTTAATTTTATTTATTTATTTATATTTTTTTCATTTATATATTTTGTTATTGGTACTCAAAGTTAAATACATTTACTAAAAGAATAAGAGATTTACATGAATTAAATCTGAGTAATGTTTTTATTTTATTTTTATTTGTGTGTCTATAATTTTATTTCATAGATTGGTGGAATGACCTGTTCATCCTGTGTGCACAAAATTGAAACTGCTGTAGGCAAAAGTCCAGGAATTATTTCTGCATCTGTTGCCCTTGCAACTCAGCAAGGTCATTTTAAATTTGATTCTGAAGTCACTGGACCAAGAACTATAATTGATGCAATCAAAGTAATTTTTTTTCTTTTGGGGAATTTGTTTTGATTATAGGTAATTTCAGAGAATTTTGAGTTAACTTGCATGTTTGGTAGTAAAATTGTTGTTTTCTTCTAAAATTATATATTTAATGTAAATATATTTCAAATCAGAATTACATTTCAATATTGTATTTATCAATGTTATTCCAACTAAACATTTAATTAAAAGCTATATAAAATATAAAGGAAAGTTTTTGTTTTAATTTTTTTTTAGAAATACAAATTAGTATTTTGAATAAAAAGAATTACTTATTACACTAAATAAATTTAATAAAAGGGAAGTTAAATTATCTTGGGAGATTTTCTATATAAATACACAAATCGGTATCTTTAGTAAAAGAATTATTATACTACGTAAATTCAATGAAAGGGAAGTTAAATTATGTATAAAGTGTTTTTATTCAAAGAAAAGCAAATTTATTTAGAGTTTTTTAATTTAATTTCCTTAATATTCTATCAAAATGATATTTATTTTTAAATGTTTGTATGAAACATTATTTGTTAGAATTAGGATAGTTATTGATTAGAATGCTTCAAAATAAATATATAAATTTTCATTTAGAGCTGTTATTTTTGTTATTTATATTTAGTTTATATTATACTATAAATGTAATCTTCATGCCCTTAATATCTGGAAGAATTTTCTTTAAATCTTACTACTAATTTTAAACTATTTAACGAATATTTCAAGTAATAATATATAATTCATGTCAGATTGATCACCTGGCCAGAACATCTGCTTGTGCACCTCAATGCCCAAGGTCACAAAAACTGAGTTGGGCACAGTAGGCCTTGGCCCTCATTGGCTGTTGTGCCCCTGAATTTAGTTTAGTAATACAATTACATATTTAAGTTCCAAAAAGCTTAGTTTTTTCATTTTATATTCTGTTTCTTTTACTCACAGAGTTTAGGATTTGATGCCTATCCACTTTCGGATCATACACGAGATGCTGGATTTTTCTTTCAAAAAGAAGAAGTGCGAAAGTAAGATATTATGCATTATCTTTTGTTTAAGAAAAGTAATTCTTTATACAAAAATACCTCAGATTAGTAACATTTTTAAAATAAAACCTTGGTATATTGTGGCATGAATTTAGTATTACTATCTATTTTTTACAGTAATTGATTATTTGTATTTTTGTAGATGGCGAAATTCTTTTTATCTCTCACTGATTTTTGGTCTTCCTTCAATGGTAGTGATGATGTATTTCATGGGTCTGAGAATGTCTGGAAAGGGAGAAAAGTTATGTTGTGTAATTCCAGGTCTGTCGACTGAAAACTTGTTCCTTTTCCTTTTAGCTACTCCTGTTCAGGTAAATATAAAATTTGAAAATAAAAGAATGTTTTTTCTCCTTGTAAGATGTATGAAATTTTTTTATTGATTTCATGTGCTTAATAAAATTCAACTTTTTCTTTTTTAAAGCTATTTTACATATAAATAATCATGAAATATTAAAAAGATGATTTTATTTATAATTTACAACTATATATTGTAAATGCAGTTATATTATAAAATTAGTACAAAAAAATTATTAAATCTTAAAAAATTAGTTTTGAATTTTGTACGGGAATATTTTATTGAATTTAGTTAAGTTTTTTTTCCTTTCTATTTTCAGTTTTATGGTGGGCGATATTTTTATATTCAAGCCTATAAAGCATTGAAGCATTGTATGGCAAATATGGATGTGTTAATTATGTTAGCTACCACTATAGCTTATTTCTATAGTGTTGCTGCTCTCTTGTACTTTATGATAGTAGAAGCAGATCATAGTCCTAAAACATTTTTTGAAACACCTCCCATGTTGTTGATTTTTATTTCACTTGGAAGATGGTTGGAACATATTGCCAAGGTAAGAAAGTCTTGTTTATAATTTATTGTGGGGGGTATAACATACTTTATTCGTACATGTTGAATTGTAGGATCTATATTTATTACTATAAATATTTAGATTTAAAAAAAAAATTCTTGGGGGGGGGGGTTGCAAAAGTGTTTCGCGGATCATGCTCAGAACTAAGCATTATGTATATATAATACATCATTATCTATAAATAATATTAAACATTATTGCTTGTTCTTATATTATAATCAATATTGGTTTTTAAATAATGTTAAGTACATGTTTTATCATATTTGTAGAAATGTAATTTGTTAATGGTGCTTATAGTAAATTTTTACATTCCTAAAATAAATTATATTCTTGCTTGACTTTATGTATGTGTGCAATTTTAAATGAGTAATGCTTAGAAAGCCATATAAATTTGTATTAAAAATATTTTATCCTCTAGATATTGTGTAATATAGTTAGGTAGAGAAAAACTATTGATTATTATATATATAAATATTAAAAGTAACATTTTTCTTATTTCTTTCTGTTATTTTAATTGTACTTTTAGGGCAAAACATCAGAAGCTTTGGCCAAACTTCTTTCACTTCAAGCTACTGAAGCAACTCTGGTTGAAATTGATGAAGGAGGTCAAATTTTACATGAAAAACAAATTGATGTTGAGCTTGTTCAAAGAGGGGATATATTGAAGGTAATTAGGGAAGATTTCCCATTGGAATTTTAGAAATTTAATCAGATTAATATTACTAGGCTTTAAAAAGAAGAAATTAGCCTATAACTAATTAAATATAACCTATAACTTTTTTGGCAATTTTCTAATTCTTGTTGCAAGTCTTATTTTGCTTTTGAACTATCACAAGTTCAATAGCAACTACATCTTCAGTAAATGTAGAAGTCGAATTTTTTAAATAAAGGAATTAATGAGGTATTGTGCTCTTCATTCTTGTAATGATTCTTGTATTCTTCAGAATTACTAAATCTCCATTCTACATGGTTAATATTTTGGGTGCATTTTCTTATTTTATGATGTTCTTTTGTTGTGTTTGATAAAAGGTTATTTTTATTAAATATCCATTTTCACACTGTACAGCAACTTCCTCGCTGGTGATAATTTTTTTTTTTCTATTTTGTTCAGACTTCTTTTTGACATCTGAACTATTACTTATTTACTCCTTCCAAACAGCCATTCTTTAACCTTATCAAAATGAGTTTTATTATTGTGCTTAGCTAATATCTCTTTAGAAAAGCATTTAACTGTGCATGTATAAAGCATGTTTTCTTGAGTGGATCATAGTTTCTGATTTTTATTTAAGCAAGTTGCTTTTAAAACTCAAAAAGTTTATTACCATAAAATATGGCATATAAAGTGCACCCATACTTTCAAGATGCAGTTTTTTGGTATATTTGCTGTATAACATGCACCCCCTTTTTTACCAAGAAACCTAAAATGTATGTGCTCATGTTTTGAAGTCATTAATTCGAGATATTATTCCAAACTTTAGAAAAAAATAGTGTACTTCTAGAACTACAACCCTTTATATTCATAAAGAATATCATTTCTTTTAAAGAAACAGTGTTTTAATCTATGTAAGAGTCTAATTTTTTTACCTTTTTTTTAAAAAATTTTAAGACATATTTTTTATACCTGGCATATAAGGCACACCCATAAATTTCGATCTTATTTTTGTGTTAAAAGTGTGCCTTATATGCCGGATTTTACAGTAATTTAACTAACTCTAATTGCAAGACCAGGCAGACACTATTCATTACAAGAACAACTGAATGATATATGCTGCCAATATTAAAAATATATATACTGGGTGATTCGCTACCAGACTTACAAACTTGCATGGTGTTTGGGGGGGGGGTACAAAAAAAGACTCAGAATCGCATAGGAATGCAGGGTTGCAAATGCTGTAGTTGTAAGCTATGGAGCAAAGAAACCGAGAAAAAGAACAGAAACACAGCAATACATTAATGGGGCAGAAAACATTTTATTAAACAGCTGTACTACAACTGGTTTCCGAAATTACGACCAAAAGTCACCTGGCAAATCTGACAGTGATGCTGTATGGAATTCTTGACGTTCTGGAAGGTTCCTCCAAGCAGTCTTGCAGTAGAAAGCGCTGAATGAAAGGTTTCATGAACACCGATCCTGCTGGAATTCGTCATTTGCAATCCGTTTCTCAAGGTAATAGGATGAACTCATATTCAGACGCGGAACTGGTTGACTTGCTAGTAGGGTATGGAGATGCAAAGTGTAACAGGTATGCCATTTGGCAATTGTACCAGGAATGTTACCCAAACAGACGTGTTCCACTTCACATGACCATCACAAGTTTGAACAGAAGATTACATGAGTCTCTTTCTTTAATGAGTTAACTGGTTCTTTTGGATGTACAAGATGCCCCTTCCTTCAGTTGAAGACTTCATAGGTTGAATATCTGTAGCTGCCACGAGGATACGTGACATGCCAGAAATCTTCCAGAGCATAAGGAATTCCATGCAGCACCGCTGTCAGATGACTTCTGATCATAATTTCAAACACTTGTTGTAGTACAATCATTTAATCATGTTTTCTTTCCCATTAGTGTGTTGTTTTTTTTATTCCTTTTCTCTGCTTCTTTGCACCATAGCCGCAACTATGGCATTTGCTACTCTGCATTTCTGTGCGATTCTGAGTCATCTCTGTATCAACAATACACCCTGTAAGTTTGTTGGTCTGGTGGCAAATCACCCTGTATATACAAAGCAAGGGTTAATGGCCATCAATAGTTGTATAAACTTAATAATGTAAATTGGCATTTTACATCCACATTCTCAAAGCCTTTGTTGAGTTATTTAACTAATGTCTTCACTTGAAAAGTTAAAATTATCAAATTATATTACAATTTTTGTTATAAGTGTAAAAACGTATTTTTATTCAAATTTTTACCCTACATCAATTTATTATTTTATATTTATTAATCTAGTTTTAGCTGTAATTATTACTTTTTTTTACTTTGATCTGATTTACTTGTAAAATTTTTAGGTTGTACCTGGAGCAAAAATACCAGTTGATGGTAGAGTGGCATTTGGAAACTCCATGGCTGATGAATCTCTTATTACTGGAGAATCATTGCCTGTTCCAAAGAGACCTAATTCTCAAGTAATAGCTGGTTCAGTAAATCAAAATGGAGTTCTGCTTATTGTAGCAACACATATTGGGAAGGATACTACATTAGCACAAATTGTGAAACTTGTTGAAGAAGCTCAAACCTCAAAGGTAACTTTCTTCTAGTTTTAGAAATTTTTATTTTGAATATAACTTACTAATAGTAGAAGGTGAGCCTCTTATTTTTAATTTTCAAAATAAATACTTTTCTCTCGTTATTTTGGGATAAATTTGGTATTCTTTTAACTTTTTTTTTTAATTAATTTTTTGAAGGATACAATGTTGTAAAAAGTAGTTAATCATTTTCAGGCTCCTATTCAACAACTGGCTGATAAAATTGCTGGGTATTTTGTACCTGTTGTAGTAGCTGTTTCTGTTATTACTTTAATTGGATGGATCATTGCTGGATATTTGTCAATTGAATCTGTTAGAAATTATCATAAAAAGCATGTAAGTGATACATTTCTTGTCTATAGAAGTCTAAGTAATTTAAGATGGAAGTGTTGACTAAGGGAAATATTTAAATGCTTTTATTATGAAATTCCATATAACTTTAAAATTATGTGTTTATCAAGGAAATTATTGGAGTGAAATAAATTTTAAAATTTTATCTTTATAAAATATGAAGTATATCTCTGATGCATGAAAATAAATTGAGTTTTTTTTTTTTTTTAAACAATATGTTAAGCTGTGGGGATAAAGTTAATTGCTGCATTTAAAATTTCTTTTTCTGATTGTAAGTAACTTAACACAATTTTGACCGATTGTATGTGGACTCATGCTTTCATTCCCAAGCCTTGATATAACACATTGGTTCTCAAAGGGATTCCTACATTCTCCTCCTGGTTCTTGGAGCTGCTGAAGGGATTTGAGGCAAATTAAAATTAATGTGGTGGAGGAGAGCATGGACAAAGTAGAGGGTCTGTGAAAGATTTGATATAAAATAAAATATTTAATCAATTTCCATTGTTATGAAAGTTAATATAAATGTATCATAACTTGTATGTGTTAAAATTTTTAGAGTAAAAATTAAGAGTTTAAGAGTAAAATATTATAGATAGGTGCATAAAATGTTAGTAATGACAAGCATTACATGGTTGAAGTTGAGCAGATTGCAGGTGCAGGTTTCATTAGAAATGGAATCTCATTGCTACATGTAATAATGTGTCTCAAATTATGGCAGTATAGGACAGTCAAAAGATGTGAAATATGCAACAAATTGTTCTTAATTTTGAACTGAAAGCAGTATTATTCTATGTAATGTTAAGAAGATAAAATACATTATGTAAATATCTTTAAATATGATTGGTATCTTGTACATAAATTTATTAATTACTATTTTCAGGGAGTCTTAAATTTCTAATTTTTCTGTTATGCATTGAACTAGTTATTTCACTTGGGGAGTCTAAGGGTACAGTGAGTTTAAAAACCATTGATCTATCACTCAAGTTAATTTGTAATTGCATAATCAGTTTCAGTTTATGAAACCCTTGTGCCAAATTGAGCATTTCAAAAACTTTGTTCATTCTGTTTATTTCTGTTAGCTGTATTTTATGTAAATACTTTTGGGGGGGGGGGGATTGACTATTATAATTTTAGTTATACAAAAATTTCAGCCATAACAACATGATGATGAAGAAATTTTCAATCAATCATATATAGATGGCTTTATCTCACTGTCCAGTTTATTTGGAAAGAAATTATCTTTTATCAGAAGACAGTTTTGAGTTTGATATTAGATCATCAAAATAAAAAAAAGAAATGTAATCAAATAAGATAATGAAAGTGATTTCAGGGAATAGTCAATTGAAAATATTACTCCAACTTTTGAAAATTATTCAAATATTTTGGGAATAACTTAATGATACGCCAAGTATCATCTTGTGTACTGTTACGCAGTTTCAATACAGTATATGATACTAAAAGTAATAAAAGCTGTATAAAAGATAAGTTCCATCTGAATTCCTTATGTATAAATGTTTATTGAAGTTTATTTAGATTGTTTTACTTTCATATTTGATTGCAAAATTATTGCCAGCGACTGGAGATAGCTCCTAAGTGAAATTGCTGATCACATGTTTAATTAATGTAAAAGAACAATTTCAAAATATCCTTCAGACTTATTTTTTAAACTCTTAAAATTGTCAAATCTTTAAATTTATTTTCTTTATTCATGGAAAGTATTGGAATACTTTGCTTTTTAAATAGCAAATACAGTGTTGTATCATTAAAAAACAATTAAATTTTTAAAAAATATTTTTTTTACAGAAAGAAAATGCAACAGACTCTGAGATAACATTCCAGTTTGCATTCCAGTGTGCTCTTACAGTTCTTGCTATAGCTTGTCCTTGTTCATTAGGTCTTGCAACACCTACAGCTGTTATGGTTGGTACTGGAGTTGGTGCAGTAAATGGAATCTTAATTAAAGGAGCTGAAGCCCTAGAATTGGCTCACAAAGTAAGTTAAATTACGGAATTTGAATGGGTAATGTATGACTTTATAGATGAATTGGTGTCTTCTGATTGCCTGTACACACCACAAAAAGACTTAAATCTTTGTGGTAGCTAGCTTATAAGTATTTTTCTCTTCATAGATAATGAAAATAAGAATGTTATAAGAAGCTTTATGGAAAAAAAATCTTTTGTTTAAAGATATTTCTTAAGAAATCTGTCATTTTCTTTTATCTTTTGACCAATAAATGGAATTGTACTTAATTATCATCATAGGAAACACTGACTGATCAAGTGATAATTAAATATAAAACCAATAATTCCAAAGATGATTACATGGCAGAGTTTCATTTCATTATGCCAGTTTTAAATATTTTATTTCTAAATCCACAGTGGTGAATGTAGTGCTAGCTTATGTATTAGTGTTATCTATCTTTAATTCAAAATTGTGATTCTGTGTTGAGTAAATCTTGAGTCAAACTGAAATAAGTTGTCAGAAGCTTTCAGTATGTATATACTATGAAAATGTTTTTTTTTTTTTTGTTCTGTTTACTAGTTGAAGAATTATCTTCCTTTTTATAATTTTATATATGCTACGTTCTTATAAAAAAAAATTTTAGTATGTGGTATATTATTTCTTATATTTTAGATAAAATGTGTATTGTTTGACAAAACTGGCACAATCACACGTGGAGTTCCAGTCATGACACGCATCTCTGTTTTTGTGGATCAAAATGTGTTTTCTCTTGGAAAGATATTAGCTATAACGGGAACAGCTGAAGCAAATAGTGAACATCCAATTGCTGCTGCTATAACTTCATTTGTGAAAGAGGTATTAAAAATAATTACAATGTTTTTAAATTCAGATATTACTCTAAATGAAATATCTGTTTTGGATTATATACAAGGGGTGATCAAATGAAAAGGTACGAAACGACATAAAAATGAAACAGTTAAATATTTGCATATTCCGCCATGGGAGCATGTAGTGAGACTTCTCAGGATGCCATTGGAGGCTCTGACTGGGATCGGATCATGCGCGGGCGCCCGCATGCGCAGGAGAGAGCAAAGGCTCTTATAAAAAGCGGCGTCCAAATGATGCTGCAATCCGTATGAGGACAGGATGGCATTCGCGTTGCAAAATTCGACGATTGAGGAGCAGCGAAGTGTTATCCAATTTCTGACAGCGGAAGGTGAGAAACCGGCAGCTGTTCATCGGCGGATGGTGACCATTTACGGGGAGAAATGTGTCTCTGACACGTCTGTCAGAAAATGGAGTGCCCGTTTTCATGCAGGCCGTGAGAGTGTGGGTGATGACCAGGCCAGGCAAACACTGTCATCACGAGCGATCTCATCGACAAGGTGGACGACCTAGTGAGAAGTGATCGGCGTGTCACATTGCGAATGTTGGCGTTGAAGGTGGATGTCAGCTATGGATCTGTGTGGACAATTGTTTACGACAGGTTGCGATTTCAGAAGGTGTGTGCCGCATTGGTTCCGAAGCAGCTCACCGACCAGCAAAAGAAACTGCATATGGGACTAGTACTGCAACATCTGTTTCGGTATCAGGAAGACCCCGCTTTCATGAAGTGGATCGTCACAGGTGGTGAGACCTCGTGCCATCACTACGAGCCAGAGACAAAGCGGGACAGCATGCAGTGGAAGCATGCGTCGTCACCTCCCCCTAAAAAGTTCAGAGCCGTGAAGTCAGCAGGCAAAGTGTTGCTCACTGTCTTTTTCGATGCTCAAGGTCAGCTACTTGTGGAATTCCTCGAGCACAGAAAAAGCATTAACTCCGATGTGTACTGTGAGACACTCCGAAGCCTACGCAGGTCCATCAAGAACAAAAAGCCGGGGCTGCTCACGAAGGGTGTGGTTCTGCTCCATGATAACGCGCGTCCACACGTCTCCAGAGTCACACAAATGGAACTGGAGAAGTTCAAATGGGAGACGTTAGACCATCCGCCCTACAGTCCGGACATGTCGCCCTGAGATTTCCATATGTTTGGTACACTGAAGAAACACCTGAAAGGGAAGCTCTTCAACTCGGACGACGTACTCAAGGATACTGTGAAGGACTGGGTCTCGTCACAGCCACAGGAATTCTGGGAACAAGGAATCCTGCGGCTTGTTCATCACTGGGATCGTTGTGCTCAGGCCTATGGTGTATATTTTGAATAAAGTCTACATTTGTACCCACCGTGTCGTTTCGTACCTTTTCATTTGATCACCCCTTGTATATTGTTTGTAACTTATATCTTAAATTTATTTAATTATCAGTTTGAATTGAATATTTATTTTATGCATTACTTTATAAACTGTTTATTTACATGTAATATTTATTGCTTTGAATTAGCAAATATATGTAATAATTTTATATTTCCATCTCAATTTATTGTTTTTATCTATAAAATATAAATTTTCATTAATGGGGTTAGCATTTACTTCGGCTGCACATATATTTAAATCGAAATGAGATATTGAGAGAAATTTATCTTGATGTCTGTGCAACACATATAATTCCAAGTTTATATACACTAAAAAAATGTTTAATAAAGTTAGTTTCATAATAGACTTAATTTAATTTCATAATCTCTAAAAAAAAAAAAGTTTACCTCAGTTATGGAAATATATTGTCATTTTCTCTTATTTGTAAGGTGGCAAAGATCCTACTACCTTTTGGTTTCATAGGCTATCTATACAAACTCCTGAAGAAAATTGTAAACACATGATTGATATAAATGCAGAATATCAGCTTTTTTGTTGTTTCAAAGTGGTTTTAGATGCTGTTGCTCTATTTTTGATAATTTAGTTCTTTAGAGGAGTGATCTCCTAAGTGGAATATGCATACCCTAGGAAATATACTAAGTGTTGCTTGGGATATATTAAAGAGTAAGGGGCTCACGGTTATTTGCAAATATTTCATCATGTATTATGTGAGTGTGATCTTCATTGGTCACTTTGTCTGGTTTCACTAGCATCTGAGGAGTTCAACATCTTAAATGTGCCAAGTACATGTGCATGATATACAGCTTATATTTACTTTTGTTTGAGAGATATGTGATGCAAATTGAATTTTTGGATTGCTGTTTTAGAGACATAGATACAGGAATGCCGTTGTTTAAAATAAATACCATCTACTTCTTTTTTTCCCATTTTAAAAAAAGTTTGAAATTGTACTTGAAGGTATAGTATTCTTGGAGATGTTACTTCCATAATTCAAAAGGAAAGTTGTTAATTTTTCCACAGAAATTTTTAGAAGTTCATCTAAAGTAAAAGGGAACTTGATCTTATCAAAGAGAAAATGTCACACTAGTTATAAAAAAATTAATTAGTCTTCCTCTCTTTTCGTATGTAAAAAAGTTATGTATACTTTTTTTGTTAACTTGCAAATTAATGCATGAGAAATGAAAGGAGCATTAAAAAAATAACTTGAACAAGCAGTAAATAAATTAACGAATTATTTTCTTTCCTGTGACATAAAATGCATGTGTGCATTTCTGCAGACTATAAACTACATCCAAATACCAGATTTTTTCTTCATTGATATTTTATTAATGTAGTTGACAAAATTAAATTTTTTGGCTTAATTTTTTACAAGAAGCTAATGTTTTAATTACATATTTTACAGCTTCATAAATGTTTTAAAAAGGAAATGAATTCATTAAAAATTTAATCACATCCTATGGTACATGATTCAACCAGAAAATTTGTTTTATGCGATTTGAAGGCTATACATCATTCTATATTATGTCTGTTCTAGAGCCTTCTATAAATCTCTCATTCGTAATCTGTTTGTAGACAATTTCAGACAATTCTTAAACTTAAGTTGACAAATCCCATCCAATATTAAAAGATCATCACATTTTATTATATGTAAATAAAGGTTTGTTTCAAGAATATTACTAAACATGTTTAATAATCACCTATTCTACCATATAATAGGAGATTGTTATAGGATACTAAGTACTCAAGTTACAATAAGAATAATAGTGTTTTTTTCTTTTTGGTAGGAAAATACCTGGAATTGAAAAAAAAATTATTAAATCAGACAATATGGGAACTATTTCCGTGCAATTTTTTCAATGACAAAGACTTTTTACTTTAACATTTTTTTTAGATTTCCACGCATAGTTCTAAGTCAACAAATCATGGTGTTTTCTATTTAACTGAGCAATCACTTTTTAGCTTCATTTGTATATGCTTTTTTTTTTTACTGTTGAAATTTCTACTATTAATAACATATTAGAATGTGAATATGCTAAAAAAACATCAATCGCCTTTGGATCTTTATGTTGTTTTAATGCTACCTGTTTTCCATTAATTATTGAAATATTTAAGGTAAGTAATCTAAAATTTCAAAATATGCAATTGCAGTTTTGTTGGATGCCAACTTTTCTGGGAGTGAAGGTTATATATAAAGTAGTCAGTGAAGCTACTTAATCTATATCTATGGTATTTTCTCTTGTCATTCCAAACTGTGTATTGTTGAATGCATTTAACAACTATTTTCTCTAATGGAAAGATCAATACAACTCTGAAATTAAGTCACATATATAATAAATGAAGTTTGAATATCATGTATCATATGAGATATGTAAGGACAAAAATGTTTTACATACCAGAATTAGTAATTACTTTTTAATCAATCATTTATATTATTTGTAATTTATTTTTAAATTGGCTATTATTTGAATAAGAATTATTTAGGAAATGTAAATTTTTTAATATGATATTGTTATTGCAGGCTTTACAAACTGAAACTTTTGGGAAATGTGAAGATTTTGCTGCTGTTCCTGGCTGTGGGCTTCGTTGCAAAGTCTCTAACATTCAACATATGTTAGCAGAAGAATCTCAGGTTGAAAATCTTGTTGGGGCAAATAATAGAAAAAGTACTATTAGTCTAAACTTCAGAAATGAAGTGATCGAAAATGTTTTTATTGATCGAAAAAGATACAATTCTCCACACCATAATGCTTCTAATCTGGCTGCTGAATTGATACAAAATTTAAATGTTACAGGTAAGGGATTCAAATAACTCTTTTATTTTTTTTTTATTTTTCAAACCACCAATTTGTAAAATATTAAATATCATATATATATATATATGATGTACATTGGATGTGGCAGTTAGAGCAATTACAGGTTCTAAACTATTTTACACTATTTTTCATTTCCCACAAAGACTTGTTGAGAATTCTGGGTGCGACTTAGATTCGAGTAAAAATACGTAGTATAATATTCAGTATATAATTCAATCTAAATAAATTAATAGAATGTATGGACAGATTTTATATATATTATTTAATTCATTGTATTGTACAATATTTGAAAGTATGATATAAAAAAAATTTCAATTTTGCTTATTTCTGTTTGAAATAAAATCTGATATATATCTGTCATATATGTTTGGCTATTTATTAGTAAAATATAGTAAATTTGTGCTTTTTTTAAGCTGTCAGTTGGATTACTTCAAATTTCATAACTAATTAGCGTGTTAGGTAAAATAAAAGTAGTGGAAAGTTTTTGTTCATCAAATCTAAATCTGAAATGTATTAGCGTCCCTTGCATTATTAATTTCCCTTGCATTATCTGAATATTTTGTTCCTAATATACATTTCTTGAAGTGACTATTACAACATTTCTAAGTTAACCATTTATATAGTTAATATTGAAAGAATTTGTAAGGTAACCTGAAAAAATATTTTTTTTTACTGAAACTTTTAGATTTTCTTCAGGTATTAAAAGTATCTCTATGAGGGATTATAATTATATCTTTAGATTTTTTGCTTGACCTTTATTTCATAACATTTTCTTAATTTTAAATTTTTAAAAAAAAAAAAGTTTATTGAATAAATTTTAAGTATTAAAATTATTTTATTTCATGATGAAGAAGAAACACAAGATACCAATCATGTGTATACTGTTCTGGTTGGCAATAGAGAATGGATGGTAAGAAATGGATTGCATGTATCTGAAGCTGTTGATTCTATCATGAATGACCATGAGGAAAAAGGCCATACTGCTGTTCTCTGTGCAATTGATGGTAATATTCTTTATTATACTTTGTATCAAATTAATTATTTGAATGGTTAAGACTTCTGTGTAATCAAAATTCTTTGATTACAACTTAAATTTTTAGTAAATAAAAGAAGTATATGGCTGTAGTGTTAAAGAATATTAGCTAAAGAACTGTCACAGAGGTCTTTATCCAAACTCTTAATATCAATAGATTATTAAATGTGAATAAGGGATTTTTAAAAAGAAAAAATATTTAATGTAATGTTTTTTTATTTATTAAGCAAAAATTAATTGTGCTGTTAAGTTTAATACCAATTTTGAGAAACTGAAATATATATTAACTTCTCAAATTTGATAGACACTGTTGTACAAGCTTTTAATCACTAACTAAAATGAATTGAAAACTGTCAGTTCAGATATTATTATCTATGTGTTGATAACAAATTCACATAAAAGATTTTTGAATTGAATTTTAATAAAATATATTATAATTTGTTTTCCTTTCCTCTTTTATTTATTTTGAGATAATAGATGCTATCTTAATTTTGTGCTCTCTTTTAAAAAAGAAATATCACTTAAATAGCTTTAGGTTTGTTTTTTAATAAATTTTAAGTATTATATTTTCAAAATTTTCCTTCTTTTTCAGGTATTCTTGTTTGTATGATGGCAGTAGCAGATACTATTAAACCTGAAGCTCATTTAGCTGTGTACACTTTAAAGAAAATGGGATTAGATGTAATTCTTTTAACTGGTGATAACAAAAAAACTGCAGCTGCAATAGCTAGACAGGTAACTAATTTTGGATGCAACAGAGCATAATTTTGAGAGTAAAAATTTTTAACTTATTTCTTAAGTTTTTTTTTTTTTTTTGACGTATGGATTTTTAAAAAAGTACTTTATATCTTTCGATTTATGACATGTTTTTATAGTTAAGTTGAAAATGCTAATTAGAATTGTTTTACTATCCATCAGTGTGTATTATTTAATTTTTTTTACTTCAATTTGATACCTCCTAATAAAATTTAAAATTCGAATGTGAAATTCATGTATAATTCTCATTTTATCTTGAAGCAATATTCTTATTAGTATCTTGGTATAGAAAGAGTTATGGTGTGCATGGGTACACTCTTAATGGGGAAAACTTGCTTAGATATGGAATTTTAGATTGTATACTATAAAGAATGTTATCTAAAATCAGTCTGAAATATTTATCTATGTATTTTGAATATATTTAGGTTGGAATTTCTCGGGTTTTTGCTGAAGTTCTGCCTTCTCATAAAGTTATGAAAATTCAACAACTACAGGAAAAGGGTCTTAAAGTTGCCATGGTTGGAGATGGTGTCAATGATTCACCTGCATTAGCAAAAGCAGATGTAGGCATAGCCATAGCCAATGGGACAGATGTTGCTGTTGAAGCTGCTGATGTAGTACTTATCAGAGTATGTGGTTCTGTGTTACTTATTCATTTTCTAAAATTGTATTGAAATTAATACTAAAATTTTTATTTTAATCAGTATAAACATGGGAAAATACTCATCTTTATGAGAAATTGAGCTTGTATATCTATATCAAATTATGTTTCATAACATATACATTAATTTTGAATTACTATGATAAAACTTTATAGTGTATTTATTAACTTTCATGTAATTTGTAAGTACAAGTTAAGTATGTAATGTATAATTTGCTGAAAATAAATTGATTTAATTTTTCTTTTGCAATAGTTAAAATGTAATTTGTTCACATTTTTCTGATCATTTTCATTCCTGTATATAATTCAGTATATTGTCAGATGGAATATAATGAAAAATAAATTGGAAAGACTTATTAAATCTTAGATGAGAAAGGCTCATATTTTCTACATATACTTTTTCTTTATTTCAGAATGATTTATTGGATGTAGTGGGTGCTATTGATCTTTCTAACCGTACTGTTAAAAGAATTAGGTACAATTTTATATTTGCAAGTATGTACAATATCATAGGAATTCCATTGGCAGCAGGTAAAATTAGTTATATGAAATTATTTTGTACAGGTAGAAGTTATCATTCATGATTTGTATGTTATATGTACATATCTTTTTAAGGTGTATTTCGGCCATGGGGATTAGTTTTAAAGCCTTGGATGGGTTCTGCAGCAATGGCAGCTTCATCTGTGTCTGTTGTGTGCTCATCATTATTGCTGAAATTGTTAGTTAACTTTTATTGCCTTATTTTCTTTAAATCCCTGAATGTTTATTGTAGTATTTAAAAAATGAAAATACATAAAAATTATATACTTATTTGTCTTAATATTTCTTGACTATCTGTAGTCTTGTATACAAGTAATTTTTTTTTTCTATACAGATGTGTAAATTTCATTTGTTTTAAAAAGAGTTTATGTAGTAAAAGATAGATTGTGCATTGAAGTATTATTTTTGTGATGTGGTTATAGGTAATATTTTTCATGGTGTATTTTAAATCAATTTCTGGTTTATAATTAAATGAGAAGTTTAAATGATTATTTTTGTGTTGCATAAATTTTTCAAACAATCTTTTTTCCAGATTGATTTAAAATAGTCTTAGTCAAGTTCACATTACTTCCTTTAATTATTTGTTTATAATCAGTGTTTATTATCAAATATGCTATTGTGATTTATAAATATCTGAATATAATGCTTATAAATCAATAGTTTTTAAGTTATTATCACATATTTTCATAATATAAATTTTTTATTTGAAATTAAATAGCTTTTTTTATATATATTTACACATAAGAATGAATAAATTGCTTATTAAAAATATTTCCATGTATAAAATCATCAAAGACCAAGTTTTTTTTTTAAAAAAAATCTTTTATTTGTTGCATTAAAAAACTTCTTTCCTATCTCATGAATAGGTATAAGAAGCCAACTAAAGAAAAATTGACCACTCCTGCTTATCAAGAAGTTCTGCATAAGACACATTTGCATGCCCTTGAAAATGGAGATGATATATCTATTCACAGAGGTTTAGATGATATTGAAATTCCAGAGCCCAAAGGCTCTATTAAGAGTAATAATCTAAGTTTTATTATGAATTTTGTTCCTGGAAATAAAGCTAAAGCTAAACTGGAGAGCCAAGAAATGGAAACATTTATAGGAAGTGAGGACGTATAAGAATTGTTTTCTAAAAGGAAAAAAAGCAAGCTTACATTAAAATCTTTTAATCTAATCATACTATGAAAAGTATTAAATATATTGCAGTCAAAATATATTTGAAATGTGTCTCAGTACACAATGAGCTTTTTTATGTAAACAATTATCATTAATATCACAACTTAAACTAAAGATCTGCCACATTTTGTTTTTGCATGTGTATGAATTGCTTGGTGTTCTTAAATTTTAAAGATTTTTTATCTTTGCAATTTCATAAGTATGTTTATTATTTCATAGAATTGTACTGAAAATATGCAGTTTTTATTTTATATTAAACTTGAAATTTTGGACGAATAGCCTAAGTATTGTTTAGACATTATGGATGTATAAATAAATTTCAAAATGTTGACGCTTGAAAATTTCGTTCATAGTTAGTAATTATGAAATATCTATGAACAAATATGTGTTTATGTATGACTGTATTTTAAATTTTATATTCTTATTTTAGATTTCCTTTTTATATAGTTATTTTTATAATGTGAAAGAAAATATTAATTTGGCACACAGGCTTATTTTTCATTATTTATTCACATATGTTAAAATTTTCACCCTATATATTTTTTACTCACTGTTAATGTTTTTTTTTAAATCATTGTTCTTTACAAATATTTTTCTACAGCAAATTACCTTATATATATATATTAATATCTCATAATACTGTGTAAAGATATCTGTGCCACATATATTAATTCATTTATTTCTAATATCAAGTAACTAATCAAGAACAGTTTTGGTCTACAGATGTAAATGATACACTTGAACTTATCAGTTAAAATTTTTGTGGTTGAAAAATTTAAAGCCATGCATCAAAATATGATATTTTGATTTAAGTAGTATTTTCAAGTAATAAGCATTTTGAAAATATAAGTATTTCTGTATAAAAATGTTATGTTGGTTATTTTTATAGTTATTGAAACTGAATTTAAAATGTGTTCAGTTAGTAAAATTTTTATGTAATTAAATGTTTTAAATTTATTTTCAATAAAACTGTGCATTATAAAACAATTTTCAAAGAAAATTGAAAAATGTTTGAAACATGTGAAATTAAACTTATGTTTTTATATACTAGATTAAATTCTGTTATGATGAATATGTTCACACTTATCTTGATCAGAGCTTACTTGCTTATATTTTTGTACTGTTATATAAAATTATTACTGTATTTATGTTTTCAATTCTTGTTTTTAGGAATCAAAGAAAATGATGAAAATTTTTAACATAAATTGAATAGCAAAATATTCTTTGAAAATGGCTTAAAAGCAAAGTTTATTATTATCTTTGAATAACATCAATCATTTATCAAGTCAATTCTGTAATACTTAATTTTTTAATGTTTATTTCAAGCAATAAATTCTTGAAATTTAATGTATTGGTACTTACTTGAAACTGATTTTTTTAAACATATTCAAGTGCTTATTGAGGAGTATCTTTATATAAAGTCATCTCATTTTTACAACAAAAAAAAATTGTTATTAAGAAGATGTTGTAGTCATTGAACTATATTAAAATAGTCAATTCACTTTATTAAAGTGTTAATGAATTAACTTAGTGACCTTTAAAATAAAAATGCATTTATGAAATTTGAAAATTCAAATTTGTAGTAGCATTTTATTTCTTAAATTGTGTATAGTTTTTTTTAAATGAGAGATTTAAGTTTATTTTGCTAAATACTCGTCCATTTCAAAGATTTACATTAAATTATTTTGATCTCAACTGTAAAATCTCAAATTTAATATATTAATTTGTACTTCTATATTTAATGTTTAATTCACATGTTTTATGTAAATGTTATGTAAATATATATTTTATTAAAAATATTTAGATTGCTGTATGTTTTGTTTTCTCTTTAAATATCATGCAATAATAAAACATTTTTATTGATCTCACTCAAAATTATACACATCTTTTTACAAGCCTCTGGATTTAATTGCAATTCTTTTCTCAAACTATGGAATGTCTGTAGCAAAGGTGCATAAAAAATATATATATATATAAATATCACAAAGATTCAACAAATTACTTTTAAGTAGCTTTGTAACTATATATAATATCAGAAAACATTACTGACCTTATAAATATTTTTTAAAAAAACTTATATTGGAATAATTTGGAAAGCTGAAAGAAAAGTAGTTTCAAACTTATTCGAGGAAAATCGTGACACTGATTGACGGGCATTAATCCGTATTTCATTTAAATCTCTTGAATTCATTCTCCATACCAATTCCATAGTGTCTGCAAAACTGTTCAAGTCACTAGCTAAAAATCCTGTTTTTTTACCATTATAATCAATAACTATATCCATTTTTGGACCTCCAGAATTGTGAGCAATCATTATTAATCCTGCTGACATGCATTCCACAATTCCTGTAAGAAATATTTTAAACTATCTTGTGTTATACAATAAAATAATTATTGGTACAGTAATGGTAATTGTAATAAGAAAAATCTCATTTTGAAAGATAAAGTAGTTCAACATTTAAAAAGTAAAGTTTTTAAAATTGAATTTTCTAGTAACATTTATATATATGTAAAGTTGTGTTAAAGAGCACTGTTAAGTCTTTATTTTTTTTTCCCCTATAAAAAAGACAACTTTTGAAATCTAAAAATTAAATGCTTAAGACTTGAAAATGTGTTTAAGACTTGGCTGTCCATGTACAGTAATTGTTATCAGTATAAAAGATATGGATTAGCATTTACTTTTTCAAGTTATCACCAACACTAAATTGGCAAAATATTTTCTGGTTACTTTCACTAAAATGAATAAAGTCAAATGCTTGTTTCAGATATGGAAAACAGGGAGAAATGATAAAATAATAGATCTTATCAATTTTTATAATATGTTAAAATTGCTTTATTATACAAGAATTGATTATCTTGGAAATTTATTTCAAAATTAGTATTTAGAGCACTAGTTGCCAAACGGGTGGCCAGTGAAAAAATTTTGATGGTCTGCAGAAAAACTGAGACATTTATATTTTTATGAAGAGAAGCAAAACATATTATAGAATATGGATTATATTTCTTTTTATAAAATTATAGCTACTACTTTAAATTGCTGATTTTTATCTTGCTTTTCCTGAAGTTCTTTTACAGTAATAAAGAAATGAAAGTAGAGATGTAAACAAGTGACAATACATAATAGTTACAGGGGTCCGCCAAATATGAAACTATACATTTAGTGGTTCTAAAGTTTGGCGATAGTTGATCTAGAATTTTTACCATAAAATCATTCAAAAACATAAATATGGCAAAAAAAATCTTAAAATGTTTTAATGAAAAATATAAACAAGGATATTTTTCTTACCTATGCCAAAATGCTCTTCCTTCATTGTATGTAATGCAATGAAAGAGTTCTTCATTTCTTTAATTATTTCTTGAAAACTTAAGTTGATTTTGATCTCAACATTTTTTGTTATTTCAAGTTCAGAACACAATTTTTTCAACATTTGGACTCTTTGATAATCTTCATCATGTCTGCAACTTCCAATTAATACTAAAATTGGAGGCTTAGTGGTACAATTTAACCTTTTCAAAAAAGTGTGGAATGCTCTTATTTGAAGCTCGTGATTTTTTTCCGGACGAAACTGAGCTATAGACAAAATTTGTGTTTTACCATCATGTATTTCCAATGGAATGCAATTAAATTCAGATACATCACAAGGAGGATAAACTGTAAATGTCAATTGTGGTTTTTTCCAAAGCTGTAATATATGATCTCTTGTCCATGAAGAATTTACCATAACTACATCAGCTCGTCTACCAACTAAACCATAAAAAAATGCAAATATTTGATAGTAAATTAGTTTGCAGAATGAAAAGAACTTACTGTTGGAAATGTATTTGCGATTATTTACAGAAACTGTTCTAGTTTGAACATTTTTTAACATGTCTGTGCTAATAGTAGGAAAATGAACATATGCAACAACACGGCAAAATCCCAAATATTTGAAAATTGGAAATGTCCATGCATATCCCATGGTATCAATGTATATATCAGGAACATAATTTAGTAAAGCTTCTAATCCTACAATAATAGAACCTAGACTTTGCATAAGTAGAGTAAAAAATGGATAGTACTTGGCTTCAACTAAAAAACGACTTTTCAAATATATAATATCAATTTTTCTTAGCAATTTAATATTAAAACGTAATTCAACATTATTCAAAATATCTGCAGCAGGCACTGAATCCCCTGAATAAACCACACAATGCACATCTTTGTACCTAGAAAAACAAAATGTTTAATTATTATTCTTTTCCATAATGGAATTTATCAAAGACAGTTTAATAATGTTAATCATATTAGCTTACAATGTAACATTTAAATCATCAATGGTAGTTTTCGGATGTAAAAATATTTTGTTAAATAACTCATTTTTGTGACAAGCAGATTTTTTAAAAAAATAATTAGTATATCTTTCTAAAAGAAAATATTAATGAATTGACTTAAAAATATAAACTTAAAAAACTTTTTTTCCCTACTATAAAAGGAATTTTTAGTAAAATTCATAAGAATAGTATTTTCCAAATGCTAACATATATCACTTAAAAAAAAAATATTACAATAACTTTAATCATTTGTGAAATTTTTGCCATTTGGTTTAAAGCATTCGAATAACTCTTTAACTATCTGTTATGTTTATTTTTTTTAAAAAAAAAAAACTAATACTAAAGAACATGATTGAAAACCTCAAATTAAAAATAAACAGGATAGATTAAATCTTTAATTATAAGTTAATGTTGTAATATATTTGATACATAAATAATTAAATCATTACATTTATATGTGTAGACAACATAAAACAACACCGATTACTTTTAAAAGTAATTAAACTATATATTTTTAGAAATTGAAAAAAATAATAAACTAAAAATTATTAGCTTCATTCAGATATAAAAACCGTACAGACGTGTTTGAAACATAAAAATGTATTTAATAAGGGGATAATTTTCTAATATATTCGCTTTATTGAAGAAATTCCCTTTTGATAGATTCAAGATTTAGGAAATTTAACCCATCACATCAATGGGTTTAATAATTATTTAATCGGCTATAAAAACAATGGAAAAAATATTTTAGAATATAGTGTACTTAAAGGTAAAAAAGCAACAGCTATGTTTGTTTTTTGTACAGACATAACTCAATTTCAGTTGAAAAATATAAAAGTTAAATTACTGTTTCTGAACCGCACATATCGCAGCCCATAACACACGTTCTCCTCCACCACCAGCATTGCAGTAAGGATGAAAAAATGCAATGGTAGTTTCTTTACACGACCTTTTAATAATTGATCTTCTCAAGAAAACATAAAGTTGAACAACAAACGATACAAAAAATATTATAAGACAAGGCATTAATAATATAATTGCCACCATTGTCGGCTGTTTCAAAACATTGTCTTTGCAATATGACGTCATTTGGTGACGATTTTATTGTTGCCAATTGACAAAAACTTCTACCCTAACCATTATTATTTCTTTTTACTATAACTATACAGAAATCATACAAAAATAAGCCATCGTAAACAATGATTTTCAGAAACTCTCTCGATTACTGTTAGGATAGAATTAATGTTTGCTTCAAGAGAAGTTTATTAAGTAACTCTTGCTAGAATGCGTTAAAGTACGATTAACGCTCAAGAGTTTTGAAGTAAAATGAAATGATCTAGAAACATCGAAATTTTATAATTCCTGTAATGGTTATTCGAAGTTAGTTGTGATGTATTTTAAGTCTGTTAGTCACATTTCATTACTTTTTAAGTGTTTCAAAATATAAATTTTAATTCAAAAACTCTCCCAATATTAGTTTAACATTTTACGAATGCATATTGTATGCAATTAAACTTGCAAAAAAATTCTTATTGAAATACAAGTTCAAAAGCAAAGTTATGTGTATATATTTTTTGAAGATGTAACTGAAATCAAACACACAGTTATAAATGAACCATTTTAAACGTAGCCTTTGTTGCAACATATGAGAAGCAAATGCATGCTAGTGATTAGGTAAGCTGTCGGAAATAAACATTGAAAATTAATGTCAATCAGTTATATGCAGTGTTAACATATTGTGTTTCTAATAATGATAAATTTGCTGTTATTTTTTTAAAAAATGTAACATATTGAATGTTAAATAACGAACAAAGTATGCGAAATATCTGTTGATGTATAAATATCGATAGTAAATTTAGCAATTTTTTTCCAAGTATGTATTGCTTTAAGACTGATTATTTTTTAAATTTGTGTAATGTACCCAACTTTTTTCATTTATTTCTGAAACATTCTACCATTTGCTATTAAAATTCAAATATTTTTTAATATTTATATAATTTAATATTTTTTATTATGAAGTGATTGATAATTAATTGAAGTTCTTGATTCCATTTGGTGAAATAGTAGTTGGAAATTTTAGAATTGAATTTTAATAGGCAATTATGTACTTCAGTAATACAATTTTGTTCTGAGAATTCTGTTTCTAGAATTTTTGTCAATTAAATGAGTTAAATATATAATTTTTATATGAATTTTAAAAAATGTTTGGAATTACCAAGATTTTTTTATGAAACTGCAAATGATAGTTAAACAGAGTATGTGCATGGTTAAAGTGTAGAATAAGGAGCACCTCTCTCTTGGCGAAGTCAATTTTTCGGCAACCCTTATCAGTTGTCAAACTATCTATACATAGTGATAGGTATCCTGAGAATAATGAAGTAAAGCCGAAGTAATGAAGAGCCAAATTAGTCTGGCATCGAGCTAAACATCACCAAATCCTAGGTGCTCCTTATTCACCTCTGCACTTTAACCTCGCAATCTATTGTCAACATCATATGAAACGAATCACCTGTTTGTCAATTCGGTGTGTATGACACATAGAAAATCAGGGTTGTCAACTTGGCGATTTATTAATAGAGTTGGCGATTGTTGTGATAATATGTAAATCCCTATTTTTTGCCAAACAAAAACGGTATGACTTAACAAGGTAATTGGGCTAGTTGTTTCTTATGGATACACTAAGAGATTATTGGTTGAAAAGATTATTCAATTTCAATGGCTGTGAGTTATTTCTCCAATGTCCATGGCTAACTGGATATGTCTGTGCCTTATAATTGCCAAAGTGAAAGTGCGCTATATTTTTTTCTGTAAGTTTATTGGCCATTTTTCTTTCTTTTTTTAGGCTTTTAAATTTTGCAATTAGTTATATTTTGAATATGTCAACTTTAGTGGTGGTGTTCATGATATTTTTGTATGTTTTGGAGAATGTATTGTCAACACCTTTGGGTACTTATGTATTATTGCAACAATCCCAATGTTCAAGCTAACTCGCCAAGTTGACAACCCTGATTTCACATGTTTCGTATACATTGAATTAGCAGCTGTGTGTTTCGTTTCATATAATGTCACCAATACCGTTGTATTAGTACATAAATACCCACCTTTGAGTGTCATTCACATTTATGTTGATGTTAAATATGCCTCCTGACTGCATCTTTAACTCTTCTGAGTAAAAATAAAAATCAGGGAACAGCTTCAATATGTCATGTTTTTATTAATGGAATTTGATAGTCAAAGACATTCAGTTATAATTAGTTTGATTACAAAATATTTAAAGATCAATATTTTATAATTGCAATCTTTGATCAGCTTGTTTTTTAATTCTATGAAGACTTCTAACTTTAAAAGAGTTCTTTTAAAGTTTGAACTTTAAAAACTACATCTTTAATAATCTAGTTAGAATAATTTTCTCTCTACAATTTTACATCTCTTGGAATTGGAATTTCAAACTTTTTTATGTTTTATAATTAAAATTTATAAATTTGTTAAGAATATGGGTAAGAATTACGGGAGAGTATGGACTGAACTAGTATAGGAAAAACAAACTTTGTGTGTTATTTACATTACTCCATGTCAGCAATTTATCACTGAAAATTTTATAAGCTGTGGCAGCCTATTTGTGTGATACCATCAGAAGGATAATTGCGAAATATTTGCTGGCTCTAACAAAAATTTGTTTAAATTTGTCAGTGGTATAAGATTAATACATATGTACCCAAATATTAAATACGCTGAGCTATATTAGACTATGCATTGATAAACACTCAATATCTTTAATGGTAAAATAATAGCACAGCACACTGCTGTATTTGGTGACAAAAGTTTTTCGCCAAATGGCGCCAAGTAAAAAACCGCGTTTTTTGAAATGGCGCCAGAGACGTAAACAAGAAGGGAAAATGTGGTTTTCAAAATGGCACAAAGAGACGATAAACATAAAAAAAAACGTGGTTTCCAAAACGGTCAACAAGGGAAACATAAAATCAAAAGATACTAAATGCAAATTTCAAGCATCCATTATAAGATTATCAATCCTTCATTCATACAAAAACAATCCTTACTTTCTTACCTTTTATTTAGAAAAAAAAATCCATCCGTCGTGTTTTTACGAAAAAAAACGTGGTTTCTAAAACAGCTTCAACAAGAAAAACTGAAAAAGCATCGCTTCTGAAACGCTACAATGGGAAAAGAAATCCAATATGAATGCCTTAAGCTGATGAATTAACCATCTCCATTTCTCTCAAAAACAAGTTATTTTCATATTTCGGACATTCATACCTACCGAAATATTTTCAATCGTTCACAAAGCAAGCATTTCTTTATTACATCTTTCCTTCAAAAGAAAAAATATCCATTCATCCAGCTTCAAAAAAGAAAACGTGGTATCCATAATGGCTTCAAGAAGAAAACAGAAAAACCGTTGCTTCTCAGCTGCAATAGTGAGAAAAAACATCGTCCTAATTGAATTTATCAACGCATCTTCCTTTCTCTCTAACAAATATTCTTTCAGTAGTTGTTTCATTTTTAAAAAAAGAAAAAAAAATCACGCATTCCTTCAATTTCGGCTTTCTAGAAAAACCTTACACGTCTTCAAATTGAGCATCAGAAAAAAAATGACCGCTGTCCAAAAAATCCGGTCCGAATAGGGTTACTATTTCCTAAATTTAGCAAAGTTACCCTATTGAAAACTTTATCGCCAAATTTTTTTGCGCCAAAACATTTGTCGCCAAGCAGTGTGCCCTGCTAGGATCCACCCTCTTTACTTGTTAAATGGCTTAAAGTGAGCAATTTTTCATGGTTTATGTATATGCTTGTCACAGCAAACTCGTGGGGAAAGTTATTATAAGGAAGTGTATCCAAAATCGCCTTTTACATAATATGAATCAATTAAAATAATTAACTCTTATGAAAGATGATATATTAATTATCTTGAAATGGGGGAGGGGGTGATCATGTACTATTGTTTTTACAAGCAGCACTTTTTTAAAATTGATTTGGGTATCCGCAGCCACACAAATAGGGCCATTTTCCACAGAAATCCTGCCTTTTTTTTTTTCCAAGTAAAAAGCGTGAGTAAAAATCATTTGTTCTCTTTTGCTGTTATATCATGGCATGTTTCATTTGCTGGAAATTTGACAGCAGTTACGTTAAATACATAAGTAGTTTTGATTTCTTTTTATCAACATGGGAAAATAATTTTTTTTCTTTGCAAATTTGGGCTAGAAGTGATATTTTGTCTGACATATTGAATGTTTTTTTTTATCCAATGGGCTGCAGATTGGTATTTTTACCATTGCAGACCTAGTACATCCCCAAGAGCTGGTATCACTCTTTAGTGCAGCGCCGTATAGGCGGATACCAATTACTGCAGGTAATTTTGATGCTCAGTTTTCTCCACAGAGGGAGGCACCTGAGCTCTGACGATGCAAACTTGTACCAGGATTTAATTTTGCCGAGAGCGCCCAAGCCAAACAGACACTCTAGGGATCTTTTACATGCCGTATAATCATACGACATGACCGCTGTCGATTTTCTGCATCACGAAAATCTACCGACTTGGACCGGGGTCGAACCCGCAAACTTGGGTGCAGAAAGCCAGCGACAAACCAACCACGCCACCCAGTCGGCACATATTGAATGTTACCAATGTGTAGCAAATATAAAAGGTACTTGCGTATTATTGCTACAATTGCCAACTCCGCCTGAGTGTAGTATAGGGTTTGACTTTTGATTTGTTGTCTTATGCAAATAAGGTCACATGTTGCTTTTAAAAAATTGCTATTGGTTAATTAATAAATTTGCGGATAATTTCAACTTGCGCAGATGATTTTCAAATAAAAAATTCCATCTTTAATTTATTTTTCATTTTAACATTTATTTTCGTCCATGTTGGATAATTTGCGCTTCAAGCCATTTTTTATATTCAATTTTCTTGATTACTTTTATTTTCCTTCGATTCATCCTGAAAGGTATGATTTGCATTTTTTTTTTTTATTTGGAACAAAAGGGTAAATTGACTGTGATACAGTGGTGCATGGAAAAAGGATTGATTGCTGCCAGTGCTGAATGTTCTGTTTGCAAGAAAGCTATGCGTCTGGTGAAAAGAATTCTAGTGATGGATATATTTGGGAATGCCGAAAGAAAGGAGCGAATGGGCATCGCATGAAGAGATCCATCAGGAAGAACAGCTGGTTCGAGGAGAGTAAGCTGAGTATGCTTGATATTCTAAAATTAACGAATATGTGGGTGCGAAAGGCCAACCGTAACTTCATTTCTTTTGAACTAAATGTTTCGAAGGAAACAGTCACGGATTGAATGAGTTTTTGTAGAGAGGTATGCATGGAAATGTGTGTGTACAACAGTTCGATGCTTGGAGGTCTGGATGTGATTGTAGAGATTGACGAGAGTATGTTTGGTAAAAGGAAGTACAATAGAGGCAAACAAGTGAATGGAACCTGGGTGTTTGGAGGAATTGAAAGATCTTCGAATAAGAGTTTTTTTCATGTGGTTCAGGATAGGTCGAAGGATACTCTTCTGCAATCCATCGAGAGCAACATTAAGGAGGGTTCCACCATCATATCGGATTGTTGGGAAGCTTATAATTGCCTGGAAGATGAAGGTTTCCTTCATCTTTCAGTCAATCATACATTGCATTTTTAGGATCCAGAAACGGGTGCTCACACGAACTCCATCAAGGGTTCGTGGAGTGCCATTAAAAAATCTCTGCCTGGAACCCACAGGTGTAAGGATCAATTTGATTCTTACCTTGCAGAGTACGTGTGGAGAAAGATGAAGCGACCCAACAATCCAAATGACCTATTCACTGCCTTTTTAGAGGCAATGAAAGACCCTCCTTTGGAAGAGCTCTCCTGGTTGCAGGTAAGCCTACTTCTGAATTACGATTTCTACTGCTTAAAATAATTCTATTTTTAATTTTATGCATAAATGATACCTTTGTAAATGTTTCTTTTAATTTCGCATTCATATCTCTTCATTTTTATTTCAAAATTACATTTTGTAAATTCATAGAACACCTACTGATTAATTAAGTAGCTTGGCTATTGATTTCGGTCGCCAAAAACAGCCATCGCAAGAAAAATAACTTGGCGACCACTTTTAGGCGCCAAAAAAATTAACACCGCCAAGGTCCCCCCCCCCTTTATACTACACTTTAACCGCCAACTCTATTAACTCGCTGAGTTGGCAGCTCTATTTCCTATGCGTCGTACATGCTGAATTGGCACTAGGTGCTTTGTTTCATAAAATGTCATCAATAAGTTGCGATAATACATAAGTACCATAAAAAATGTTACAGCTGTTCAAAAAGCACACTCCCAAATATCTTTCAGCAAAAAAGAATAAAGTTGATTATTAACTTTTTTGACATAATAAATCTGAGGAAACGAGCTACGAAATACTTTATTCCCACACTGTATTTTGTAAAGTCATTTAGGGGGTTATTCGATTATATATGAATTCTTTCTATATAACTGTATTGCTTGAACATAAATATAATTTTTTAAAAATTAGATTGTGTACATTAATGTAAATTATTCTTATTTAAAGAATTTGAGTATATTTCAATATAGGCAGGATCATATATATTTCCTATAAGATTGATTTGCCTTTTTCTGTAAAAATAACCATTAAAATTTTTGAAGTAATTTCTGCTGTCTCTGGAAGGAAAAAATTTTGGCCTGGTAACTTGCATTTGCTGAAAGAACTGTTTTTAACCATAACGGTTTTCCTGTTATAAATTTTTGAAGACTGTCAGTTTATTTTAAAACACCCAGTATACTAGAGATTGGTTTGGGATTTTAAAAAAAAACTTAATATACTGATAAAATATTTTAGCACCATAGGGAAACCTTATGTTGTTCAATGATTGATGGGAATTTTCAATCAGTTGATTCATTGGAAGAAAATGTGAATTTTATTTTAATTAAATGTAAGTATATTATTTGTTGTCCAATCTTGATAAGTGATATTAAAGTACAAAAAATTTTAATATCTGAATCCAGAATTCTACTAAATCATGTAGTGCATAAAGAAAAACTTAAAATGTTTAATTGAATAAATTTTATTTGGTTGTCTATGCGCGCGGATTTATCCATAATTTTTTGCTGAGAGTTAATTATTGAGAAAAGAATTATAACCTTGAAAATATTAGGTTCACTTGCAGGAAATTTATGTTTTAATACTTCTATATTTTTGTTGCTGACTTCCAGGTAGTGCTTGAAGTATAAAGTTCTCAGTCAAAATATAAAGTCGGCTCCACTGGCTTAGAGGTAGCATGCCCCACTTTGTAAGCCCAAGGTTGCAAGTTTGACCATGGCTGGAGTCGATAGATTTTCTGGGTGTAAAAATTGTAGTCATGCCTTTCATATGATTTTGTAGCATGTAAAAGATCTCTTAAGTATAAATTTGGCCCTGGTACTCTCGGCAAAATTAAATTTGCCACAAATATCCAGCATCCGATGAGAGCTTGAATTAAATTAATTCACATGTCCAAATTTGGTAGCGAGTGCCACCATGAAATGACTCTTGCATTTGGGGACTTGCCGTGTCTGCAAAAGCTAAGTTGCCCATATGCAACCCATTGGGGGGGGGAGTATAAAATTCTTTTTCAATTTTGTTAGATTTATCATAGTCTCTAATTAGATCTTGCTGTTGCTTCCATCTTTGGCAGCATGTGACATTCTATTGAGTAGAAAAAAGGCTTTGCAATTGTTTTCTGTAAAAACTAGCACATTTTAAAAGAAAAACCATTTTGTGTATAATTTTTTTTAAACTTTTGTGAGATATTGCAGCATTAGTGTGTTAATCAGTTTAACAATGGGGTTTGAAAGAAATAACAGGAAGTAATAATAAATCTCTTCTAAAACTCAGTGCTATAGTTATGCAAGAAAAAAAATTAAGAGATTGGCTTAATCATATCACATAGGCATCTCATGGTTAAATGACATTGTTTTAATAACAAGATGATATAATTTTTTTTTATTTTCAGAGAATTGATTCAAATTTGTTATTTAGAAAATGGCTAGTGAGAGACCAATTGTTTTTAAAATGTAATCTATTATTTTAAAGCATATTTATGGAAATTCATTTAAAAAAGGGGGTAAAATGTTCTTATGTAAAACAAATATTTTTTATTCTTTGAATTCATGGTAAAATTTAATTTAAATTTTGAAACTATAGTTTTTTCTATGCCTTTAAGAATTTTAAAAGCAAAGGCTAGTGTGCTGTGTATTTACAATTTATATAACAAATCTTTTTTTTAAACATGCCTTTGAAATTGTTTACTCTATATTAAATCTATACGAATTTTTTATTATGTACCTTTACTGTCAAAACTAAAAAGGAAACTGTGTTCTTATTACACAGTAATGTTGAATCAACATATTTGACTGCCTTATCTTTACTTGTTGTAATGGTTCCCTAAAATTGGGGGCAAAATTTGAGGTTAAAACTTGAAGAAGAAATAAAATTTCTTAAAACAAGTGAAATTTCAAAAAAGGAAAAAAAATTAAGTTACATTAATTACTAGTATGTGTTTTTTCCTTGGGAAAAAGAAGAGTTCTCTATAAATTATTAATTTTTTTAAAGGAGTATTAAATGATTTAGATATAAAAAGGTATGCAAAGGGAGAAGCACAAACCCTCCCATAGAGCACTTTCAGAATGAACGTTGCTTATTTGGTTGAAGGGCAAGGACTGTGTAACTGTGAGGGAATAAAACCTCACATTTAAACTAAATAAATTTTTTAAAACATGCCTTGCTCAGGAAATACAGAGTAATCATAATGAAAAGAACCTTCTATCTGCCCCCCAAGGCTATTTATTTATTAGGGGAGAAATGGAGGCCACCTTTAGGTGCATTAATTGAGGAATCTGTACACAACCCTTCTCTTTCCCTTTCTTCCCAAAAGATCTTTTTTTTTCCCTCAATGGGGCTGTGCATTGATATTTTAACCGTTTGCAGACCTAGTACATTCTCCAGGAGCTGGTTCCACTTTTTAGTGCTGCACCATATAGGTGATACCAATTACAGCAAGCAATTTTAACGCCCAGTTTCCTCCACAGAGAGAGGCACCTGAGCTCTTGACGATGCGAACTTTGTACTAGGATTTAATTTTGCCGAGAGCATCCAATCCAAACAGGCACTCTAAGGATCTTTCACATGCTGTATAATCATACGACATGGCCGCTGTCGATTTTATACATGAAGAAAATCCACCGACTTGGGCCGGGGTCGAACCCGCAACCTTGGGTGTAGAAGGCCGGCGACAAACCAACCACGCCACCCAGCCAGCAAAAAAAGATCTGTCAAGAAGAATGACATTTTGCATTGTCTTGGGGGAAACATACTCTTGGCCAGCGTGTCACGAGTTCGAGCCTAGTTCTGCTCAAGACCCGCCATGTAGGGCAGCAATGTATGTTAAATTTGTAAAGAGCTCAAACATCCTCCTGTTGGTGTGGAGTGGTAGTAAGGAGAGGGGTAGTGCCAGCTCGGATGTCGCCCTCATCTCTTGACCATTGTTCAAAATTATGAGGCCCATCGCAAAGCCCTCATGTTGCTGATTAGTATGACGTTAATATTAACTCACTCACTTGGGGGAAACATACTTTTTTCTTTTCAATGGGACTGCAGATTGGTAATTACCATTGCAGACCTAGTACCTTCCCCAAGAGCAGATATCACTTTTTAGTGTGGCACCATATAAGTGGCCTCAGTGTAATTTTGATACCCAATTTCCTCCCAAGAGGGAGGCACTTGAGCTCTGATGATGTGAAATTGCTGAAAATTTAATTTTGCCAAGAACACCCAAGAGGCACTCTTGGGATCTTGAGCGTGCTCCATAGTCATACAACATGAATGCTGTTTTTTTGCATCATGAAAATCTACCACCAGGGTTGAACTCGCAAACTTGGTTGTACAAGGCCAGCACCTAATGAACTATGACACCCAGCTGGCAGGGAGTAATATATATATAACAGTACAATTCAAAAGCTTACTTAATGTGTTCCATATTTACTAAGATTAAGATTGTAAGAGAAGAATTTATAATATTTGAAATAGGCAAAACCAAAGCCCATGGGTTGTCAATCTATATCTCAACTTTTATGACACATGGTTAAAATATAAATAATCCCAATGGCATATGGAGTATTAATTTCAGATTCAGAACATAAAAGTGACTCATGCATCTAAAAAATGTACGTAAAGGAATACTAATTGTGAGAATGGTAGATTTGTCTATTGGTAAAATCTTTGATGTAATAAAGGTAATGATTTCTTACAGGCCTTTTCTTTTAATTAAAAACATGATATGAAATTAATGTATGTTACAAGAAGTTGAATGAAATATAATTATCTATGCTTAATATTTTCTAATATATGTTTTTTTTCCCTTATAGGTGACTATTTGATGAATTTGTGCTGTTTAGGAACTTATCAATAAAATATTAAAAGTATTTTTTGTGCATTAAAAAATATATTTTCAATTATACAAGATGTCAGAAGCCGCACATGTCAGCTCGTTACCGCTTCCACCTCTTCAGTATGTCAATTTATATACGGATGAAAATATTCAAAAAGGACATGCACCTTTACCGCCTAAGTGTACAATCGATTCTTATACCATGTTTGGCTCGCAGTACCATACTGATGATCCAATCATTCGACCTTTGGAGAGCCAAGGCATTCGACGACTCTATCCTCAAAATTATGACCACAAGCGTGAACTTAAGAAACTAAATCATTCAATATTGGTTAATTTCTTAGACATGCTTGATATATTAATACGATGCCCTGACACAAATAAACGGGAAGAGAAAAAAGAGGATATTAATTTGTTATTCATTCACACTCATCATTTAATTAATGAATTTCGACCTCATCAGGCTCGTGAAACTTTGCGAGTGATGCTAGAAGTACAAAAACGACAAAGAATTGAAACCACTGAAAGATTTCAGAAGCAACTTGAAAAGGTCATGGAGATGCTACAACAAACAACTTCTAATCTTCCAGATTCTGTGGATATGGATTGTAGTCTCATAATCAAATCTGAACCAATTGATGAAGATGAAAAAGTAGAATCTTCAGATGAAAAAGAGGAACATTGTTATGGTCTTGATCGAATAATGTGTGATATTGTCGATGCAATGTGAACTTCATGAACAAAATCCAATTCATTTGAAATTGTAAACTTATCTCACCAAACATAATAAGCTAATCATTTATGAAAAGTTTCAAATGAGAGTGCTTATGGAAACTTTTGAGTAAAGCTTCATAAATGTGCCTTAATCACTTATTAATCAGTTTTAAATTATACCTGTTTTGTGTCAATTATCACTTGCAATACAATTCATACAAATAATAAATGCAATTGCAGTGTATGCAAATGTATATATTTGTAGCAACTTGTATATAATAAAGTTTTGACTATGTTTCTCAAAAGAGTTTAAATGGAGTTGTTATTCATTTCTAAATATACATATATTCAATTTTGAAATAAATACTGATCTTACTAGAATTAAGTTCTGTAGGACAAAAATTTTATGTGTTTAATGAGTTGATTTGTGTATGTGTTGTATGTTTTACTTATAAACACCATATAATTTGTGAGACTCAATTCATAAAGTATTAGTTTTTCCAATACAACCAAATTTTGAAATTTTTATGTAAACTATTCTTTTTCTGATTTCTTTTATGTATACAAAACTTTTTAAGCATTTTCCCCTGCCTCTTCTGCTTGCTCTGATTTATGTTGATATATTTATTTTCTAATGAAATTGTTATGGCAAACAAAACTTAAATAAGCTATTTATTGTTTTTAATTTTCTGGACATCAACTTTTACAAAAGTATAAACTAAATGAAAAAATTTTAATATTAACTGCAAAATCTGAATGTTAGATGTTAATTATATGTGATGTTTTATAAAAGGACAAACATAAAGTACTAACAAGGAGAATTATATATCATAATTTAACATTTCTGTCATTTTCGGTGACTATTTGGTGGAAAAATTGCAAATAAATTTGAAAAGAATTTGTAAAATATGTCATTTTACGTAGTAAATGTTTGAATCTGCAGTTTAAATTGAGATCCTGATTAAATAAAAGGTCTTTTGTTATGTGTTTCATGTCTTTGGTAGCATCTGTGTAATAAGATACATCACTCCATTTTACTAATCTAATCCTTATTAGTTTCTTCAATATCTTTACTTTGTTGTCCTCATGTTGCTTTGAATTGTGATGCTAATAAAGAATCGATCTATTTCTTTAATATCATTTGGCAATTAAAATTGATTAAGGTATCAGTGTTTTGTATTTAAATTCATTAATTAATTCTTTCAAACTTTTGCTGTTTTTTTTTTCAATCTAACTTAAAAATTGACTGTAAGCTGCTATACGAAGTAATTTAAAAACTATGGATATTTCTTGCGTATAAATTAGATTTTTTGGATTTAATTATCACAAAAAATTTAATTTTTTCTAAAGAAATTTCATATTTATTTTATTTTACTTTAATTGCCTATCAATAAAGTAGCACTTGAATATATATTAAGAATTATGCCCTACAGTAGAAATTATTTAGATGTTCATTGTTTCATTTTTAAGTGGGAGATATGATACGACTTGATGTATTAAGTATTGTATGCAATTCATATTTTTAGTATCAAATTGAAAACATACTGTCTTATTGATAATAGCCTAAATTGCTAAATGTTGTTCAGGTTAAACTGATAAATAGGGCTAGGAGAAACCTTTTAAACCAGGGGTGGGCAACTTGTTTTGGCTCGCAGGCCACATTGTGGTAGCAGAGGGCCACACCTTTTTAAAATGATTGAATTCATTATAAAAAATATAAGTTAAATAAAATAGTGGCAATTTTATTAAATTTATTTACTGTGCTATCCATAGCTGCAAACACATTTAATTTTAGAATCAGTTTGAAATAAATTCACCTTGGCTTATTTTCTTTTCTCACTAAAGGGGCACAAATCATACTTTTTCGGACTGTCCCGACAAATTGCTTCGGGAATTATTATTTTTAATAAAACAATCTCACTGCAGAACCTTTGTTAAAGCATACCACAACGGCTTCTGATTCATTGGAATTGATCGAACTGCGAGTATGGAAGAGAAACATTGGTTATCGTGTTTCATTTTTATATAATTCTCCTAGAAACAAAAACAAGATTTAAATTCTCTTACATAACTGGAATTAACACTCCTTCATTTTAGGAGATTTTAATGCTCACTCGACAAGATGGGGCTATGTTCAAAATTGTTCTGTTGGCAATCTAGTTGAAGATTTTATTGATAAAAACAAATCGATTTTATTGAAAACTCTACGGCGTCCCCTACCCTTCTTTCATATAGAGGCGTCTCATCATATCCTGTCTTATTGGCCGATCCAAATTGAACTCCTTTTGCAAATCACCATCTAAATCAGGCACCTGGAGGTGCTGGCCATAAAATTCTTTCTGTCATTATTTCTAATCCAGAGGAAACTCATGCTCCCAGAGTTTCTCGAGGGAATTTGAAAAAAAGCTAATTGGGAGAAATATGCAAGTTTGACAGTTACTCTTTTGGGAAATTGTCTTTTAGACTTGAATAACGACAAACCTCTCGATAAAATTCTAAGTACTATTTTAGCTTGCACAAATGTTTGTATTTCGAAAGGCCATATTAAACATGCAAAACCTTTCGTGAAGCATAAACTACAAACTCTTAAAGAAAAAGATCTAGCAAGAGATAGCTGATTCTACCGGCCTTTTTGAAGGTTGCATATCTTAAAGGAAAAAACAAGCTATTTTAAATGCAAAGCTGCTGCTTTTAACAAATTTTTTGAGTTTTAACTACCAAAAGGACGGTCCAAAAGCTTTCAGATTTATTTCTGCTTTGAACGGCAAACGAACGCAGCCTTGTAAACAGCCAATGAAGGTTGGTGGGAAAATTTTGACTTCTGACCTGGGTATAGCAAAGACCTTGGAAATTTTACCGCAAGGTTAGCAACTTTAGACCTGAAAGAGAGAAATATATCCTCCTTGTGTGAACCAGGAAGGGGACAAGCTTTTCTCTGATGAGGAATTCCAGAGGGCCCTTCAAAATTTATCTAGAGGTAAAAGTGCTGGTCCTGAAGGTATTCTTCCGAAATTTGTTTTGGAACTTGACTCCAAGACTAAGCACAAACTATATTACTTTTTATAGACAAAACTTGTGGTGGCTTCTTTCCGAGTTATTGGAGAATAGCTGATGTTTTACCCATCTTAAAACCTAAAAAAAGATCCAACAGACATCCAAAGTCTTAGACCTTTTTCTATAACCTGTATTCTAAGTAAATTATCTGAAAGAATGATTGTTGATAGACTACAGTATTACCTGAACAGGTGCGGTCATATTTCTGAGAAATAGGCAGGCTTCGGACAGGGGTTACAATACAACCAAACAAGTTGTTCGCTTGACTCAACACATTAAAGATGACTTTCAAAAGAAGCAAAGCCCGCTATCTATTTTTGTTGATTTTAAATCGACTTTTGGCAAGGTTTAGTAAAGATGTTGCTCAAAAAGCTTTATCGTGAATGTTTCCGGCAATCTTTTTAAATAGATAAGTCATTTTTTTCTCTCAATGCTTCTTAAATATCCAATATGGCAACTCTCGCTTAGGGTATGGCCAAACTAGACAAGGCCTTCCATAAAGATCCGTCATGAACCCTGTTCTTTTTAATACTATGATTAATGATCTTTTGAGTTTCATCAATAATGTAGTGCCCAAAATTAATTCCTTATTATATGCTGATGATCTTGTTCTCTGGTCAACTGGTTCTGATTTACCTAAATTGGAAAGTACCCTGAATTCGGCACTAGTGACCTTGGCAAACTGGTCCATAGAAAATGACTTATGAATCCTGATAAGTCAAATTTTGAACTTTTCACTCTAAGTACAAACAAGATATGAATCATTGGCATGGCCAAGTAATTTTAGCGCGTTTTTCACATGTTGTATTTTACAATAAAGCAACTAATGAACTTTTTACTAACAGAAAGTAGTGTGTGTGTGTGCCGTACCACTCCTCTAAATGTACTACTATTGAGCTGAAAAGAAATAATGACACCTGTCAGGATCTCTTTGACGTTCTTCTGCACGTAGTTGTGGATCTAATCTACGTATACGATGGCTTTCTCTATCGACTTCCAAATATTCCTCGTCTTGTCTATGTCTTGCATGTCTGTCATGATCTCTTTGACGTTCTTCTTCTCGATGTTGAGGATCTGATCTACGCACACGATGGCTTTCTCTATCGGCTTCCAAATATTCTTCGTATTGTCTTTGTCTTGCGTGTCTGTCATGATCTCTCTGTCGTTCTTCTGCTCGTAGTTGAGGATCTGATCTACGGGTTAGCATTCTCGTTCTATTTGCAACATTGTCACGTGGATTTATTGGAGAACGTGACCGTTTTGCTCGTCTCTGTTGATGTTCCTCACGGTCTGCTTTCCTTTCACTTTTTCCAGTCAACGTTCTTTTCCTTCCCATTTTCAGGTTTCAAAAAAACTTTTCTCACTTTTAGTTTTCAAAAAAAAATTTCTCACTTTTAGTTTTAAAAAAAGCTATTTTCACTTTTAGTTTTCAAAAAAACTATTTTCGCTTCACACTATACATCTTATCACTTTACTGTTTAAAAAAAGAATTAAATTAAAAAAGTAAAATCAAAGCCTTTTATACTTGTTTTCTGAACTTTTTTTGTGAAGATTTCCTCCAAAATGCAGGTAGATTTTTTTTTAAAAAAACTTTTTGCAAACAATAAATTTACTTGGTAAAATTTGAGAAAATTTTGTTATAAACTAGCGAAATTCAGGAAAATTTGTGGGAAAATTTAAATATGATTCGGCTCTTCTAGGGCACAAATGCGACCAAATGCCGAAAACCCGAGGTCAATTGGTTGCTTATTGGCTGAGAAAAAGGTACGACAAAATATGGAACGAAGACGAAATTTGCGTCCTAATAGCGCTTTTGTTCCACTACGTGAAAAACGCGCTAAAAAGCACAACATAAACCTTTTTACAATAACAATGCTTTACTCAGGACTGACTGTACTGCTTACCTTGGGATTTCCCCGGATTTCAGTTTAACTTGGACTAAACATATTGCTAAAGTGGTCGAGAACGCTACAAGTAGGCTCTCTCTGTTAAAAAGAACCGCCAGTGTTAAGTGGGGACTTAGTGGGTGTTAAGTGGGGACCCAAAGTGTTTTGACTTCCCCTTTTACATCTTACATTAGACCTGTTATTGATTAGGGCTCTGAGCTTCTTGTCGCTGCTTCTGACAGTGCATTATCAAAGTTGGACATTGTTCAAAATAAAGCACTTAGATTTATCACTGGTGTAGCCACCTCGAACCCTATCACCACTTTGCAACTGCGAACTGAAATTTCTGGTCCATTTGAAAGATGTCAATACTCTGCTCTTTCTCTTGGTGAGTAATTATTGAAAAAGTAGCATTTCTGACCTGAATATATACCTTCCCAAACAAGACTTAAAAATAAAAATACTTTCTTGTTTGAGTTCCAGAAACTTGCAAATGTTTTTGGTGTTTCCGATAATATACTTCCAATCTTTAAACCGACTACCTTCCCGGGTCATTTAAGATATGCTTCTGCTAAAGTAGATTTGGTTCTGCCTGTTCGTAAGCATAATTCTCTCCTGGTAGAGTTAAGTTCTTTAGCTCTGGCTACTGTCCATGAAAAGTATCCAGATCAAAACTGGTTTCATGTATTTACTGATGGCTCTGACTCTGCTTCCTTTGTTAGGGCTGGAGCTGGTGCTTTCTCCTACTCTTTTAGTCTTAAAGAACCTCTTTGTGCCTAGTCAGACAATTTTGATGGTGGGATTTTTGCAATATTTATGGCTATTAGTGCTACTCCTGGCCAAAATATTGTAATATTTATAGATTCTCAAGCCGCAATTAAGACCGTATCTGGCTACAATCTATTCCCATCAAAACTTGAGTTCAAGTGCAAACAACTAATTAACTCATTTCTTAGTGCCGGAAGAAAGGTCGGCCTTCAATGAATCCCATCCCATTTCGGCATTCATTGAAACAAACAAGCCAACCAGTTGGTCAAGATGCTTCGACGCTGCATTCATCTTGCCTTCCGATGCCTCTTCGAAATGCCAAGCGACAGAAAAGCACGTCCCCTCTTACGGAGCTGGCTGTTGATAAACCTTAGTCTTGTCTGCTCTATGGCCAAAGACATTATCAACTTTCTGCCCTACCTAGGATGGAGGGAGTGGCATGTTTCAGAGTCATCACCGGATATCATAACCTGCAGGCTCATCTGTTTAAGATTGGACTGGCTGATTCACCGCTTTGCCCTCTCTGTAAATTCGTGCCAATGACTGGAGAGCATCTATCCTATTGCCCCGCTCTACTTCATGTTCTCTCGCAAGATACCTGTGGAGTTCTCTCTCCTGCTAGCGAAACATCTGCTTTATATTGAACTGCAAGATGCCTTATGTCCGAAAGGACGTTGGTGGGCGTAATTTTTTTAAAAACTTTTCTTTTAAATCAAAATTAAGATTGCTTGTTGAAATTCTCATCACGGCCTGCAAATTTGTGTCGGCCAACTTGCATCTTTATTTACTCTTGTTGATCTTCATGCAAGAAAACTTTGCTCACAAATATATATGTTGAATAAAATATAAAGAATAACTTCCCTACAAATTTCTTCATACATGGAAATTTTTCAGCTGTCAAACATTTGTAAAAGTCAATGTTATAGCATAAAGCATTTTATTCACACTGTGATCTGCCTTTAAGTCAGTAAGTTCAAATTGTAACTTCTCAGATGCTGTATAAATTCGCTGCTGCTGTCAGAAATTCGATAACAGAATAAATTGAATTCAGGCTCAATTTTTTTAAATGTCCTGTGACCTTGTGACCTGGTTCTGCAATTTCTTCAGATCTTTTTGTAGAAACACTTTCAGGTATTTTGTTTTCCCAGTAAGGAAACTTTGTTTTCCAAATAGTGTAAAATATAAGACGAATCTAATCGCGTATATACTGGAAAGAAATCTCGATTGAAAGTGGATTTTCTGACTGTCTTGGTAGGTTGCCAAAAAACTCTGTGGACCGTTATTTAATGCGCATCAATGCAGACTCCTTACGATCTGTCGCTGCAATACGGATAGGATGTCTATTGTCTCATGGTAACATTATACAGAGTGTCCCACTGCTGAGATTTCTGTTTGACCGGTTCTCCACACACAACTCCATCTCTTTTATACATGTGTTCCTACTGCAGGATTACGCCTCGTGAAAGTGGTAATTTTACGATAGGAAAATCTACCCTCATGAAGGCTGACTATACAAGTTTGAAGGATGAACTTTAAAAAAAAAAATTCCGATGAAAAAATGTATGATTTCTATTTTTTTAATTGCTGACACGGCACTTCCCGTTTTTTGCGAGATATGTACTTTAAAAAGTAATTTATTGCAGTTAAGTGATGATGCGCACATTTCAGTGCACCCTTACCATTAATTTTACCTATGACTCACTTGGAAGCCTAGGGTGTTTTTCTCGGCCCATGGATGCAGGGTTGCTGTGTTATTTTAACCACATATACTGACCTGTTTTGTATTTTCTTCACGTTGCGTGGCATACAGGGACGTCTTAAGACTTCTTCAGGGCCTGTGCCTCTATACTGATGTAGGCCGTACCTATAATCCTTAAAAATGAACAGTACATAGCATACGTTGTCAAATACTTGTACGAACAATAACCCGAAGCAAATAAATTTGCATGATTTATAATCGCACAAACCAGTTCAACCGACTGCCGACTTTTGACTGAATGAGTAATGATGGTGTATGGCGGTAGGCCTAGGCCTATACAGAGATGATGGTCATCACATGTAGCCAGTTGACATTTCGTCCGAAATTCCCATTTTTTTCGAAGAATATAACTGGAAATAACATTTGACGTAGAAATTATTCGAATCAAGATCTTATTAAGGCCGAGTCGAAACCCTCATTGTGACCGAGGCCCAGGGCCTGGGCCCAGTTGGCCTATGACTTAAGACGTCCCTCATTACTGTATAGTAATTTTGTCTCATTTAGAAGATTCATTCCTGGCTGACATTTTATAACACAGAAAAGCGTTTCTTAAACTTTCGATCGACATGGTCCACTCTACATACCAGCCTGACATCGCGGACCCACAAGATTTGGACACCCCTCCCTGACTTCCAACTCATGGTTGAATATTTTAAGGATTCCGCAAAAGTCCGAAGACTGCTTCTGCTACTTATAGATACCTTTTTAACACTTTTTTCCCCTTAAAGGAAGCAGTAAACATTTAATTAAAAAAGTATTAAACTGCAGTAATGGTTATGTAATTGCAAACAATAAAAAAAACTGAATTAATATTTTTGATGGAAATACATATTCTAGCGCAGTTTCTTCATTGGAGGCAATTTAGTGGTTTGATCTAGAATGGCACATATTTCAGTTTTTCCATAAAGCCTTTCAGAGTCGGTAAAAAAAAGGAAAATGTTAACACTAAATGACACCCCTTCACGGGCCCCCTAAAAATATGCTGGGGACCCCTGTGGGGCCAAGAGCCACAGTTTAAGAACCAGTGATATAGAGTGTATTTTTGCGTGAAAACTAGAAATAATACATACATATAAATGTATAAATATTATAACAATATATAAAAACAATGATATACACTGCTGGCCACTATAAATGCAACACCAAGAAAGACAAGAGATAGCAAACAAAATTTATTTTGTAGATAACATGTTGACCAAGTATCAAATGATTAAATTTATAGAATTCTGCGTTATGCACCACCACACTGGTCCTGCACCGGGTATTATGGTATGGGGCGGTATTGGATATTACTCTCGCACTTCTCTAGTACGCATTGCAGGTACTTTAAACAGCCAGCGCTACATCTCCGAGGTGTTGGAGCCAGTTGTCCTTCCTTACCTTCAGAGCTTGGCCACAGCCATATTTCAATAGGATAATGCACGATCACACGTGGCACGCATTGTCCAAAGGTTCTTCGTCAATCACCAGATTGAATTGCTTCCCTGGCCGGCTCGCTCTCCATCTTTCGCCGATGGAAAACATGTGGTCTATGGTTGCTCAACGATTGACCCAGATTACACCCCCAGCTGCCACACCAGATCAACTTTGGAAACGTGTGGAAGCTGCTTGGTCTGCTGTACCCCAAGAACACTTCCAAAGTCTCTTTGAATCAATGCCGAGGCGTGTGGCAGCGGTGATCTCCAACAATGGCGGCTACTCTGGCTACTGATTCTGGCAGGAACCACACTTCACAGAAGTCTATAAATTTAATCATTTGATACTTGGTCAACATGTTATCTACAAATAAATTTTGTTGTGCTATCTCTTGTCTTTTTTGGTGTTGCATTTACGGTGACCACACACAGCAGTGTATATATAGTTTTGGGATATTTGTTCGGGAGCACCTAGAATCCCAACTCTGATTTTAAAAATTTTTTCAAAAACCTTCCCGGCGATACCTAATAATTTCCCAAATTTTCACGGCGATCGGATGTATGGTTTTTGAATCTGTCGAGTACAGATGTCGAGACACATATTCATTTTTATATATTAGATTAGATCTACAGACTTAAAATTTTACAAATATGATTGTTTTTTTTATGTTGTTGTTCAGCTGAGATATATATATATATATATATATATATATATATATATGCAAAAAGCTATTTTTTTTAAGTGAAAACTTCTTTAGCGGCGTTGGGCATATTTTGGTAGGGGAAAATCGTATGAGTTCGCGTCACCGACATGCTCTGACTGGCGCATGCGCAGTGTTCTGTTCTCTTTAGACACTTTTTGGATGGATGAAATCTCCTGCGTTCGCGTCACCAACATGCTTATAGCAGTATATCTGTAGCTATACAGCTGGCGTATTGTGCTGTGTATATATTATAAGTGAAATTGAATGGATTTAGTGAAAAATTCAATGTGTATATACTGTGCATTGTTAAAATAGTGTTTTTGTTTGATTATTATTTGAATCGTTTAATTGAAGAATCATTGTGCAGTACAATAGTGAGTACTAAATAAATATATTGATATTTTTAAGATAAAAAATAAATAACAGAAAATTTTTTTAAATACTCGTATTTATTTTGGCGTTTGAAAATTTTATATTATTTAAAATTATTTTAAATCTCCGTATTTATTCTGGCTTTTGAAAATTTTATATTATTTATTTTCTAATATTTAACCTCTGCAATGCATCACGCAATCCGGATTTGTTTTTCACAGTGACTTAGATGTTTTATTACTACCGTGGTAAAACAGACATCTAGTTGTTTAATCATAATTTTATCGTGGAGTTTGAAACTAAAAATTTTATAAAATCTAATAATAATTAAGATTAATGTGTTGAAGTTTAAAATATGGTTAAAAATGCAAAATTATAGTTTATTATCTTATATCATTAAAATCTTTAGTTTGAAATAATGAAATCGGCTCCGACTTTAATTTCATTAAATATTTTATTTTATTTAAAAATTTTATATTTCGAAATCATTATTTATTAATTTAAATTGTCAAAAATAAAATATATGCTCTTCTATTTTTTGCAAAATGACTATCTATAATTTTATATCATTCGATTTTATTATTAGAAATTTACGAAAAAATATTGTCAGGGAATTAGGGTTATTTTAAATATTCGTTTTTCATATTTGCTTAGATCCTTAACATTTTCTCCTAATTTCTGCTTTGGAAATGACTATTCACAAATTACAGGGAGGTTCTTATGATGCTATTGTCTACGAATACGATCGCAAACATTTTAGAGAATTAGTTTACGTAGCTTTAACAAGAGTAACGAGGATTCACAAGGTTTATTTTTGGTTACTCAAGAAAACATTAGCAGCAGCTAGAAATTTTGGATTGGTAGAACAGGAACACCTCTAAATGCTTCAGAAAGAGATGAACATCATAAAAGATCAACAAGTCATCGAGAGGATCTAACTTTAGAATTGAAAAGGTTACAAAACAATTTACTACAAATTGTCATCAAAACTTTTCTAGAATTCCATCTCCAACAAGAAAGGATTATCGATATTTTCATTCAATTGTCAAAGTTTGCATGCACATGGAGCTGACCTAAAAAATGATGCTATCGTAAAAAAGTCAAATGTTCTGCTTTTGTCGGAAATTCGTATGAAAAATGAAGAACTACTTGATATTCTGAATTTCAACTTAGTTGTAAGTTATGAAAGATCCGAAGTTCCAGCAGCAGGCGTAGCTATTTATCACAATACTCAAGATACGTCACACTTCATTACTTCACATATACACATACATACTAAATTCACTAGAAGCATTGGTGTTAATGTTTCTGATATAGGCGAAATATACGTTGCTCGTTGCGATTCCGAGAATGGGCCATACAAATTAATGGTTTATATTTATATTTTGCCTGGAAAACCTATGAGGCAGATACAACAATTTTTATTCGAAAATTTGATGATTTATACAAAAGAAGGTTCTGAAATTCTCAATAAAAGATTTGGCGAAAAATATGATAATGTACCGATGATTTTAAGTGGACACTTCAATATTAACTTTGCAGATGATAAAAATCTACCACTAATTGAATTTTGAAATGAAACACTTAATTTAAATGTCTAATGATCGAAAACTCAGTACTACAAAATATAAAACGATGATCGATGCGGTTTTTACAAGCGATACTTAGATAAGTTTGAATCAAACATTTTCCTTTCTTACTTTAGTTACCATAAGTCTATTGTATCTTTTTTAGAACAAAATGAAATGATTGAAAGTACAAAAAGTCTAAGTATTGTTGAAATTAATGATGCAAACAATTAAAATAATGTTAAAAATCAAGTACATTGAAATTTAAGTAAATACAAATACTATCCATAAATAATATGATTGTATATTAATTGTTATTTCAATTGAATTGTGTTTATATTTTGTCATGATCTTGTACAGCCCGTAATATATTTGAATAATAAAAAAAAACCATATAAACATGCATTTAGTTGTTGCTCGGAGTGTCAATAGATGTGAAAACCAGATTGATGTTGATAATTTTAATTCAAACATTATAAAATTTCAAATTTTAATACTAAAAGTTCTAACAGGGGCGGCTCTAGGGCCGGACAAACCGGACCCATGTCCGGGGCGGCATTTGGACCAAATTTTAAAAATACTTTATTTTTGTTATGGAAAATTTGGAAGAAGTTAAAGTACGCTATCTAGGGAAAAATATTCAGAACGAGATAATTTCTCTTTTATATGAGAATATTAAATTATACATTGTTCATAAAATTAAACAAGCTAAATATTATTCGAAAGTTTTGATTGCGCTCCTGATGCCAGCAAGATCGAACAAATGATATTTATGGTAAGGTATACATGTATTGAGAAATCTAATCCTAACGAAGTTATCGTTAAAACTAATGCGAGTTCTTTTGGTTTTCTTCCTGTTGAAAGATTAACTGGAAGAGAACTTTCAAATTTTTAATAGTTGAGAAACTTAAAAAATGAAAAAATTGGGCTAAATTTACTAGATATGCGGGGGCAGGCCTACAATAATGGAGTGAATATGAAAGGCGAGAAATCAGGGGTTCAATTTAAAATAAGAACGTTAAATCCGCGAGCAATCTATGTGCCCTGTAGTAACCACTCTTTAAATTTGGTCGCTAATGACATGGTAAAAGCAACCTTAGAAGCCTACTTTTTTTAATATAGTTCAAAAAATTTATTTTTTTCTTCAACTTTTCGTTGGGTTATATTATTAAAATGTATAAAGGGCATAAAACTTTAAAGCTACTTAGTGTAAATATCTGGGAAAGCTGAATAGAGGCTATTAAACCCTTAAGTTATCAATTGGGAGGTTTTTATGATGCTTAGATTTTATAATAATGCTAAAAGAGATGAGGCCTCTGGATTATTAAAATCTACTTAACAATTCAAGTTCCTATGGACCTCATTATTTGGTATAAAATCTTTAATTGCATTAAAATCCAATAAGCAAGCTATTGCAAACAAAATATTACGATCTACCATCTACTATGGAACTCTGAAAAAATTGTTAAGATTTTTTAAGGGTGTGACTTTTGATAAAATACACTGTGATGCAAAAGAACTGGCCGTCGAGACTGTTATCTCTGCTAACTTTGAGGTGACGCAACCACGTCACAGAGTTCGACGGAAAAATGTAAATTTTAATTATGGAGCACAAGATGATCTGATGGAATATCCTAAATTAAAATTCAAGATAGAGTTTATTTTTTTTACATTGGACGAAGCAGTTAATGCTTTGGAATGCAGATTTAATTTAATGACTACTGACAGTAATTGTTTTCATTTTTGTACAATATATATGATTTAAGAGATACCCTTAATTAATTAAAAACTGTAAAAATTTAGAAATGATGTTGACCGACGGAGAATCATTGGATGTAAACGCGCTTAATTGAGCAGATGAGATAATGTCAGTTTCAACTTTAGCCGGCAAAAAAAAAGAGCCCAATTGAAGTTTTAAAATTTATTTCTGTTTTAGAATTTGCTCTAAATCTTGCTATTACATTTATTTTACTATATATATATATATATATATATATATATATATATATATTACTGTTAGCTTCCTTTTTCTTCGCAAGGAATATTCAAGTTTTATAGGTGTGCATTTATGAACAATTTTTATCTTTTTTAATAATAGTTTTTTCTTACTTTTGGGAGAGCGGCGGCGTTTTTCATTTCTGTCCGGGGTGGCAAAATTGCTAGAGCCGGTCCTGGTTCTAAGTTTTCACTTTTATCGGCAATCTCTATAGCTGCCAATTTTTTTTGTTACATTTGCAATCAACGTAAAATTAAGTCTTTAAAAAATTTATCCTTCAATCTGTATTGTTTAATTTTTCAATTTACCCTTGCGAAGAACGGGTGTACCAGCTAGTATTTAATATATTTGGTTTATTAATTTGTAAATAAACTTCAAGATAGGTAAAACAATAAAATACTTTATTATATAATTAATTTTAATTATTTCTCTGAATCTCAGATTGTGGGTTTAAATTATACTGTGTTGTCGCTTGAAAACGATTGTCTTTTATTAAAATGAGAAAGCTAGTTTAACTGATGAAGTTAAACAGTTTTTACCATGCAATTAATAGTTCAATTATAGTGATTAGCAGCTCTATATTCATAAATGAAATCCTAATATTTATAATATACAAAAAGAAAAAATGTAAATACTTTTCAAATTTAATATATATAAAGAAGGAATTTAATTCAATTACGTAAGACCGGTTTACATTTTTGTATTTTGAGGTCGTATTTCACGGTAATTCGCAATTCACTGAGTGTTTGCGTTTTACTTAGAAGCCTCAAAATGCTTTAATAGTACAGAAGGAAAATTCAATCGCATCTTAATAATACACAATAAAAATTTAGTAATGTACCCACAATCAAAAAAATTAATTACTAAGTTGAATGTTTAAACTAAACTTCCAATTCATTTCTCTGTTTTACTCAAAGATCAGTTGTCCGAAATAAGAGGTACTTTATGCTTGCATTTTTAGTCAAATTCAAAATGTCAAGTTTTCCAAATTTCAAAAAAAAAAAAAAAAAAAAATTTATATTGTAAGATATTTGGAAGAAAATGTATTAAGGTAAAATTGAGCTTATTTCTTGAAACACTTTATGGTTATAACTGATGACAAATTAAAACCCAAATAACAGAGGATAACGCATGAATCTAATAAGAGAGCCAGTTAAAAATATGGAATCTAAAACAAATTTAATCAGGGTTGAACAACAGTGTGGATTTAAGCTCATTTCGGGCCATGGGCACAGAAGATCTACAGGCCATCTTAGCACTGGAGGATCAAAATTTATAACCAGAAAATTTGGTTAAGTCCAGCTTATCCAGGCCCCAGGGCCCCAAGCTCTCAATGGATAAACCAGCATTGTCGGACAATACATATTGATGACCATGCTGAAGATAGATACCTGAAAACTTAGAGCCCCACTCACATAATTGAATACATCTCCCGAGTTTATTTCTTAACATCTTCTACCTTATTTATAAGGGCTGGCAGAACAATCAACATTAGGACTCACAAATAGGCAAGATTCATCTGACATCATAGTCACATGATAATAGCAATCACGTGTTTCCAACCTATCAATTAATAAATTTAGGTAACGCCATAGTCACATAATAAATGAAATTATTATTTGTCAGCCAATCAGTTTATGCCCTTCGCTGTTGCTAACTTTTGCTTTTTGCAGGAACTTTCTTTTCAAAAAAATACATATTTGTCAACAATATTAAAGCGCACATTGGTAAGCAAATGCACTTGCATGTACATGTACATGTAAAAATATAATATTTTTTAGTTTTCAAAAAACGTTTTGATGAATCTTAATTTTTTGAACATATTTACTTAATCACCAAAGTTGAAATGTTGTCTAAATTGTACAAGTAGAACAACAAGAACAAGTCTAATATCAGTTCTGAATTCAATTCATATGACGTCATAGACACATAATAAAAGCGATTACATAGTCTGTCGTAATTGCTGACGCCATAGTCTGATAAATGCAATCACATGTTGCATGCGCTTTGCTGTTGCCAATTTTTGCAACACGTGACTGTCATGAGTTGAACTGATTCTGTTTGGGGCCTTGAGTATATCTGACGATTTATGCATTGCATATTTATAAACATACACTTAAAGTATCACCATTTATGTTGCCTTGTCGAAAGAGCTTGCAAAAGAATATCTTAACATATAACCCTAAGTCACAAGACTTTATAAGGGTCAAAAACACAGGAACGTCTTAAGACTCTTTATCGCCCTGGGCCCACAGAAATTTTAGGATTTTTTGAGGCCCTGGGTCCCTATACAAAAGAAAGCCTTACATGAGAACTTTAAAAGTAGACTATAGCATGCACAGTCAAAAACTCATTCAAACGGTAATTTGAAACAAATAAATGTGCACGACTCACAATCTCAAAAACCTAGACACAAACCAGCTCAACCGATGACCGCATTTCAACTAAAATAGTTGAATAATTGTTTATGGCACTGGGCCTTGGTCTAGAAATGGACAACGGTCATCACATAATAATACAGTCTTACCACTTCTGCCAGGTGATATGCAGTTTGAAATTCCTTGTTTTCTAAGAATATGTACGGGAATAGTATTTGACCATTAAAATTATGAAACGAGGCCCCCTTGAGGGTGAGGAGGCCCTGGGCCCGGGCCCAGTTAACCCATGCCTTAAGACGTCCCTGGTGGCATAACTCTTTCGTGGTGTAACAATTTTTATAAAAAGTAGAGCAAAATAGAATTCTCAGGATAATTTGTGATATCCTCCACTGTGTTAGGAGCAAATTATTTCATGGCGATTTGAGAATTGATACATATATAGTGGGTACATAGATTACCAATCTCTTAAACAAATCCTTTGAAAGAATTAAATGATTATACTAGTGTCAAGATCAAATCTATTTTCCGTATTATAATACTATGCAACAGAATGGTCTCTTCCCTAATTTTTTTTTGTTTTTATTTCACTATAATCTATAATTTTTTTTATAATCATACTATATATACAGCTGAATGGGACTAATCATAACTAAATCTTAATTTTTTTCTTCTTTCGTTTATTTATTGTTTAATCCTTCAGCTTTTGAGGGCGGGGGGGGGGGGATTATGCATTTTTTTTTTATATTTTGTATAAATGATATTCCCTGGAATTTATCAAGAAAGTTATTTTTCATTCGAACGAAATGGCAATGATTTGTTTATTTATGAGACGTGGGAAAATGAAACCTGAGAGAGTTTTATTCCTTTTTTCCGTGATCGTTGCCGCTATTTAATGACGATATCACTTACAAAAAATATTGTATAAACAATATTTTTTTGAAAATTTATTTTAATTATTAAAAAATATGGCAATACTTTTCGTTGTCTTAGCGATAATTTCATGTTGCTCTAATGTTGTTTTATTGGAGATTTTGATGAAGTACTTATTATATTTTTTGCATTATCTCTCTTTTCAATGATAGTATTTTTAGTTCTTCTGAATTTTAAGATGTTTCCCACAAAATGTATTGTTATTTTCGATGAGTAGTTTTTGATTTCAATATTATCAATGCGGGATGAAAATCAATGTAATAGGATTTTTTTTTTTAAAGTGGGTAAAAATGTTGATGTTTTACAAGGAATATCCTGTATAGAAGAAAGCCATAAGATTGGAGATTCTGTTTTTTCTAAAATTTCAAATGAAATATTTTGTAATTACTAATTAATCTACTAGTATATTAGTAAAAACAAAAATAGGATTAAATCATAGGAGATTCAGATTTTTTTAAAAATTTTAAATGAAGTATTTTATAATTACTTATTATTATACTAGTATATTAGTAAAAACAAAAATAGGATTGAATCAATCTTAGATGTAAAAAAACCCATTAAAAGCAAAGGAGAAATAAAATTGAACAATTGACAACAATTAAAATTAATAATATTTCATTTCAATAATTCTAAAAAAAGCTTATCCTAGGTAAATATTGTATTAATAACTTTAAGGCGTTCAACTGATCTCATTTTTTAAAATTACTTTTTTGATTTGTTATTTATGGTGAAGAATTTTTCCATATTCATCATATGTTTCTTTGGTCCTTTTCATTTATTCAGTTATTTTTTTCAAAGTTTTTTTCCTTTTAAAATGCATATTTGTTCTGTAACTTAATGGGTGTAAGGTAGAATGAGTTGCTATTGTACCAAGAAAACAATTTTGATATTTTTTGTCATGTTATTTTACTGATTGGAAGAAAACCTGTTTTGAAAGATGTTTTTGTTTTTAGTGCTCACTCTAACAATCATTATTAAGTAAATCAAGCACTATAATAATTATTAAGTAAAAGTTTTCTGAATAAATTATTGATATTTAATCAAATGTAATACTTTGAAAATTTTTAAAGTAATTCTCGTTGATGTGCGACTTATTGTATGCTCTGTCTTCCTTGTAATTTATTGCTTATTGACTAAATCATTGTGTTTTTTATACAAAGGTCTATTTTTTAATTTTAATAATTTTAATGTGTAAGAATAGTATGCAGTTAAAACCTATATAGCTATTAAAATATACTAAAATATATTTATATCTTATGGAAAATATTACTTCATACCATAAAAAAAAAGATATTTTCTGTTATTTACAGAATCAACTCTTAAGTATATTTTCATAGGAACATTAATACAGCATTAAAATTCTAAATTGCTTTTTTTATTTTATAAAAAAAAGATTATAAACTTCATAAAAAAAGCATTCATGTCTTTCAATCCTCACTTATTTTTAATTAATTGTTAGATTTATTCCTAATTTTTTTTAATGTTCATTCAACTGGTCATTATTAATGTTAACTTTGCTGCTTTATTATTTTAAAAGTTATTTGTAGTTTAACATATTGTAGGAAACATTCTTTTGGATAATAAGTATGATAAAATAATTATAACAATAACCATGCATATATCCAAATTAATTTTTAGCTACTTAGTTTTGAAGAGTTGTGTGATTAATGTTTAATGAAGATTGTTATAATTTGTATGAAGTAAGATTTAAACTAAGTTTGAATTTTTAAATATACTTTACATGAGCTTGAGAATTTAATTTTTATAATAAAATTAATTAAAAGGAAAGATCAAAATATTCAGTTATGAAATCTTTTTGTTCGTTTATTTTTATCCTAAAATTATTTAATATTTAAAAATAGTAAATAGATTTTGCAGAAAGTAAGAGAAGGGAATAATAATGTATGTGTATTGTAAATTATGTCTATTTATTAAAAAATTCCTATTAAAACATATGAAAAAGATTTTGTTATTAAAAATTGCATTCATAAAATAGAATGGATCTTATTGTAACTCAATATTAAAAATTTCTAATTTTTTAAGATGTTTCTTTAAAAAAAAAATTTTTGTACATTTTTTTTAAGTATTGAATTTTAAATAGTTATTGATTCAGTAGTTTCATTTTTTGTTACATTAATGTCCATGATAAGTAAAAATATTTTATAAATTATTATATACTGCTATATTTGTATTGAAATATTTTCAAAAGATTATTTCTGGATCAGTAACAGATATTTAAATTTATTTTATTTTTAGAGAAATACCTGGCTGTGGAAATGTCATTACATTTTCTCAGTTTCTTTTCATAGCTTTAGTTGGTTTTACTTTTACATCAAAGTTTGGATCTGTCAAACCTTCTGTGCCTATTAAGTGAGTTTTTTTTAAATCTACAGTTATAATGTAATATGTTGTATGTGAAATTTTATTTCAAGAAATTGATTTGTATAAAATATTTAAAATTAGGATATTAGTATGTTTATGCCTTAAAAAAGAACAGTTTCTTAAATATAAAAACTATCTTTTAGTTATTAAAAAACATATAAAAGTATTTTTAATGAGATTCAGAAATATTATTGAATAGTGTTCTCATTGTTGAAGAAAAAAGTATAAAAAATATAGAATTTTCTTAAATTATTTGATACTTACATACTAGTTCGTTGATCAAAACTCTTAAAGAATTTTGGCTTAAGTTTATTTGCTAAAATAACTACATATAAATAATAATTCATTAATTAAATTCCATCATTTTGCAACAAAAAAAAATTAATAATAATAATCAAAATGAATAAATAAAGATTGTAACAAAAATATTATTCAGGAACCAGCTTGTCTTTTTAAAAATAGACAAATTGTACTTGTCACAAATTTCTTTGAGGGAATAACCCTTTAACTCGGGCAATACTCTTATTTATCTTCCTTAGAAGTTAAGCCCTAAATTTTTATGATTAAAAAAAATACCATAAGATAAATAATACAACTTATAAGCAAGATTGTGTTTAAGCATGTCAGGGAATATTTCCCCCCCCCCCTTATTGGCTGCTTATTATGGCATTAGATGATTTGACAAAAACTTTCAACGGCTCAATTCATATACAGAATGTCCTGGAACTTAATGTCAAGTAGGCACAGGATGAAAGGGGGGGGGGATCATATAAGTTCTGGGAAAAATGAGAGAAAAAATCCCATATCACTTGTCATGTGATGACTGGCATATTTTTGAAAATATGGAAAGTAATACACTCCACCTTACAGTATTAGATACTGTGATTGTGAAGCTCACAATTTTACACTGATTTTTTCACTAACATGATCTTGCACAATCATGCTATTAATCACAAACACAAGTGCAGGAAAATTTTTTACTGGCTTACAGTTAAAATCATCATAGTTTTTTTTTATTTGGGGGGGGGGGGGAGTGGAATGTCACTTAACTTTGACTCCATCAAAAAATGCATACATCTCAAGCAAATTTCTCAAAAGATTTCAAAATGTTAAAGTTGTTCTTTTCTATCCATAACAATTGTAACCAATTTTTTCACTTGCAAAACATCTTCATTTTAAAAATACCCCTGTTGACACCTTCCATTACATCATAGGTACTGTGAACACAATTTTATTGATACTTTCACTAATGTGATTACAATCACAAATTAAAGAAAAATTATTTTTCTGGTTTAGTTAAAAGTTGCATATTTTGAGTTGGGTTGAGAAAGTGAAGTCACCTAACTTTGACTTTCCATAAAAAGAATTAACTCTAAGCAAGTTATTTCACAAAAGATGACAACATTAATAAGACACTACAAAAAACAAGACATTACACGAAACAAAAATACTTTTTTTTGTGCTAAATATTTAAAGAAGCTACAAAAACTATATGGCTAGTAAAATTAATGAAATAATCATTAATGTACCATAAAACAGGTAAAATTATTCTTAATTTTCAAATAAAGCATCGCAAATACTGAGAGTAAATAAATGCGAGGAAAAAAAAGAAATTTATCTAGTACACTCTTAAATACTTTCAGGAAGCCGACATTCAATGATGTCATCTGAAAGGACAATTGAAAGATTGACCCAAGTATATTGTCTGTATTTATAAAAATCCTTCAGTTGAATTATACCAAAATAATTTTCTATTTAAATCTAGATTGATTGAAAGGGAAGTAAAATATTTATTAGTGAGTGAAAACCATCTTAATGACTCAATCAAGTTCTATAACTATGAAGTTCTTCAATCCTTAAGTAATTTAAAGCAGATTCTCAAGTACAAATTATAAAACTTTGATCCTTAATCTTTTCATTGTAACTTTAATTTAAATTTTCTTTCTAAGTAACACCAATCGGTAGAAATTTTTAAAATATTTTGGAGGTAAAAGCCATAAAAACAAAAACTCAGTATCAAAAAACCTTCATGTTATCTCCACAAAAACTTAAAAAGGGAATTAAATTCATTGACTGTGATATATTATTTTGTATATTTTTTTGTATCTTCATAATTATTTCTTTAGCTTTGTTTTGAATGCTAAAAAAGATATACAAATTACTATAAAATGCACTCTATAACAAAAAAAAGTCGACACAGCAAGAAGGAGTGTCCCAATTGTAATGAAATTTCCTATGCAAAGACATTTGTACCGAACATGCTAATGATTAAAATTTGGTGTCCAATGAATGAATAGATGAAGCCACAGCACATTGGAACTGCACACTCAGCAGGTGTCTATAAGAAGCGATTCTCAACTGATGGTCAAAATTTCTGTTGCATTGCGATTTAAGGTACCTTTAACAACTGAAAAAATTCCTTGCCACAGGATTCAAGCTCATTATGAGCAACTGTTAGAGTTTGAAAGAGGTCATCATTGGATTGAATGAGGCAGGTTGGACAAATTGGAGAATCGCTCTTCATATGGGTCAAAGCGATGTGGCCATTAGAAGATGCTGGCAAGAATGGATGGACAATAGCAAATTTCAGCATCATGGTGGTAGCGGTCGACCTAGGACCACAGCAGATCAGGAGGACAGATTGATTGCTAGATCAGCTGTCAAAGCGCCTGATTCATCGTTATTAACCATCAGACGTGCGACTCACATTCGAGTATCCGCCATGACAATGCACAGATGACTGACAGAGCAAAATTTATGCTTGTACTGACCACTACACCACCTGCCACTCTCAACTACACACTGTCGAACCACATTACAGTGGTGCTTGGCTCGATTAGGTTGGAATCATGCTGACTGGGGACCTATAGTGCTTAGCAACGAATCCTGCTTCCAACTATGTCCTGATGATCATCGAAGACATGTCTGGAGATGCATAGGGCAATGTGCTGATCCTACTTTCACTACTGTACGCCTCACAGGCCCTCAACCGGGAGTTATGGTCTGAGGTGCCATTTTTGTAGACAGCCGGACCCCTTTGGTCGTCATTACATGCACACTTACAGCACAGTGGTGTGTCTACGACATTCTGAGAACTGTTTTGATACCATTCCTTTTGCAGTACCCTGGCCTTATTTTTCAGCAAGATAATGTCAAATCACATGTGGCACGTTTTGCTATGAACTGTTTTACAGCTTGTCAAACATTTTCTTGGCCAGTCAGATCTTTCTGCAATCGAGCATGTCTGGGATTTGATGGGAAGGCGACTGCATCTACCAGGGAATATTGATGACCTGGCGTGACAATTTGAGCAAATTTGGCAAGAAATACCGCAGGAGACCATCAGGGCACTTTATCACTCTATGCCACGTCGTATGGCAGCTTACGTCCAGGCTAGAGGTGGGTCAACACCTTATTGAGTTTATTACTTGGTAACTATGTAACTCTGAAATAAATTATTTAATTTTTCTGAAATTTTAATCATTTTCTATTTTGTACATAATATTTCTACCCACCAATTTTTGTCTCTATTGGACAACTCGTTCTTGGTGTGTCATTCTTTTTGTTTTAGAGCGTATATTGTACAATTTATTATACTCCCCCCTTTTTTTAATATGTTTTTAGTAAAAAACATTTCATTAAATTTCAGGAAATCAAGAAATTATAAATGTTTGCGCTCAGTATCTGTGTTATAGAACTTGTAAATGAATATATGGATAGTTTTTTTTACTAACATACAACACACACGCACTCACACAATAATAAGTATGGCATGATAGTATAGAATATATTTATCTTTTTATATATCTTAGTCATAAAATATTTTTTTGTCTTTTAATGAAAAAAATGACCTTTAAAGAAATAAACATCTGGCTATGTTGCCACTTCCTGAGAAAATTCAGCATGTAAATTTATAATTATGTAACTTTCATTGTCAGTATATGTTAGTAATTTATCTATATGGGGAGAATATATATATATATATTCTACAAATCAAATTGAAATATTTTTGAAAATTTACTGAAATATTCAACCAATTTATTTCAAATTTTTCTTTTAGGAATTACATTCTGTTAGTTGCAATGTTTTTTGCTGTCAGTGTTTCTAATAATTGTGCTCTCAATTTTGATATTCCTATGCCTTTGCATATGATCTTCAAGTCGGTATGTGAGGAAGAATCTTAAATTTCTTTTTGTATTTATATTGCATTGAACAATATAAATCTATTGTAAATACATTGTTTATTTTTATTGATGCGTAATTTATTATTTTTATAGGGATCCTTGGTAACAAGTATGTTATTAGGAATGTTGATTCTTAAAAAAAGGTAATCAAATATAATTTAAGGAAAATAAGCATACATTTGCATTTCACAATGTTTAATATTAGAATATTATTACATAAAAGTTATTCTGAATTAGTTTTAAGAATATATGTATTTTAATATTGAAACAATAAATTTTTTGGATAATAATTTTTTTAAAATTTTAATAATATTATGCAGAATGAAAATTTTTTTAAAAAAAATGCTATATAAAGTATGTGGAAAAATTGTTAAGTAAAGCCATGAATGTATTCAAATACTTTGTAATTGGTATTTGTTTAGTTATCCCTTTTCTGAACTATTTCATTTCAGAATTAATTTTTCTTTCAAGAATGAAATGTTTACTCATGCACTAATTAAATGTTTAAAACATATTTGATAAAGTGAAACTATGTTACTGTGGAAGTGTGTGTTGTATGTTTTACAAAATATTTTAAATATATATACACAATGTACCACAAAGAATTTTGAAGACTAGAGTTGTAAAAAGAAATAAAGACAAAAATTTTTCTTTTATAATCATAATTAGTCCCTCCTGCTATAATACATTTTTTAAGTAATTTGATAATTGAAATATCTTTTTAGTTCACTTTCTGAAATTACATTCTAAAACACACTTCAAAACTGTTTGCTTGGCCAAAATAATACTTTTTAATTTCATTTTAAATGTTAAGAATAAAAAGAAATAACAATTTTTTTTTATCAAATGAATAATGTGGATAACTCAGCACACAGATGTTGTTTTTAGTAAAAAATCTATGAACAGTAAGACAGTTGTGATGGGATTCATAATGCCATAAACACAACTCTCAATGATTTTTGTTCATTGGTTAAAGTGTGTAGTACAAATTTAACACTGAATTTTGTTTTGTCCTAATCTTCTGGCAGGATAATTCTAATAATAACTTTGTAAATGCTTAAGGATTCCATCATTCTCAGTATCTGCAATTATTTGCCATGATCTCATGCACTTCTTAAATAATTTCAATTGTCTTAGATTTGGGGTGGCCAATCAGTTGATTCTGTAGGCAAATTGTGTCAATCCCTTGTGATGTGTAAATTACAAACCAAAAAAGAATGAATGATAAAATATATTAACTATTCCACAGTAACATTGCCTTTAAAAGAATCTAAAAAATTTTCTAGACTATTAATTGTTATTCATCTGAAATGAACTGCATAGTTATGAGATATTTATGCATTCTAAGACTCAAAAATTTAATGACTTACTATCTACATCTACCATATGAAGTTTATGTCATAAAAATGGGTCACAAAAGATCCCTGTAGTAGCTGAAAAGAGCAACATTAATATTCACTCTCTCTCTTGTCATAAAAGTGGTTCGTTCAGAATTGAAACAAAAAGTCGATCTTGTATGCAGAAGTTAGCTTCTTCTGTCCCAGAGGAACTTGTAATTCCAAAATGTCTTTATCATCCATCCAAAAGCATTTGGGTCAGATGGAAAGCATTTGATCTGCTTAAGTATGAATTACTTTAAACTGGCTTCATCAATTGGTATGTTTCTGAGGTACTCCTATCAATTTTTGTGCTAAATTTAATTGTAATCTTTTCTTCTGAATAATTCAAAACTTCATGAATAGATGGCTATATCATTCAACTTAATATAACAAATGTGCAAAATTTAGTAGTAGCTGCTTAATAGAGAGAACTTTTAGTAGATTGACAAGGTAGATCATGCATACATTGTTATATAGAGGCACTACTATTAGATAAGATCTAATGCCAGTCTTAAAAATTTTTTGGCACACTATGTATTTATTTACACTGCTTTAAAAATTTAGGAGAGCCAGCAAAGAAGTTAATAAAATTATGGGTTTATGATGAAGAGTAGTGCATTTATTCAAATAAGATACAAAAAATTTTGTCAGAATTTTAGTTCCTTGTAATATGATGAAAGGAACATGAAGAGATGCTTCTCTCTAGGTAATAATTTAATTATATATAAGTGACAAATATTGTTTGAAAAGGATATCATATGGTGAGTAGTTCTCTTGAATAGCTAAAATTGCTCACAAATTTGATATCCATAAATATTAATTAAATTATTGATAAGATTTTCGAGAATATAATTTCACTTTTCAATAAGTACAATTTCTAAGCTTTTGAAATAAGTCTTTGTTCTTTTTCAAAAACAAAATTGTTCATGTTTAGTATTTTTTTAGGAATTTCTATCAACAGTGGATTTTTTTTTATCACAATTTGTCATGCATTTAATTTTTTTAAAAATGAATTTTAGATTTTGAGATATTTCATTTAATTTGCAATAATTACTGAATATACTTTTAAAATCTTTTGTATATTTATCATGATATTAAATATCAAAATTTTTAAAATTTTTATGTGATAGATACTCTGTTCTGAAATATGTATCTGTTTTACTGGTCTCAGTTGGAATTTTCATAGCAACTTTTGCTTCGAAGAAAGTAAAGGTACTAATTTTGTTTGCATTTAATCATATTAATTACAATGTCTAATGTATAAAAAATCATTTTTACTTACTTGCTTTCTTTTATTTAGATGGATGAATTTGAACTTGCATCTGGAGATCAGTTATGGATTGGTATAAAAATTTATTTTGAAAATAAATTATTTATTTTTAAATAGCTAAATTAATATTGCCTTTATTTAGAATTTAAAATTCTCTTTCAATTATTTAAATATTCTGGAATTAAATAAAATTAAGGCTATAGTAAAATAGTTTGTTAATCTTTTTGATGTGAAATACTCATATTTTAACTTATTCATATATTTATCAGGAATTTCGTTGCTGTCCTTTTCTCTACTAATGTCAGCAGGATTAGGTATTTATCAAGAGATTATTTATAAACAATATGGAAAACATCCTCAAGAAATGCTGTTTTATTCTGTAAGTTATTGAGAGATTCCATTTACAGTATTTGGGCATGTTTTACAGTATATATATTGATTCTAATTTTTTTGTGCATTTATGAATTCTTTGTTTTGAAATTATGTTTATTTTTGTACAAGGAAAGAAATATAAAAACAAAATCTTTGGATTTTGATGATATTTATTATATATTTCTGGGAAGCTTTGTTGATTTGTACCAGAAACGATGCTATTCTAAGAAAATATTAAAGGCATCAAACTGTACAAATATTTTAAATTTAAAGGCATATTTCCTCAAGACCTCATGTTTCTTGCATACTAATTGATACTGAATTTTATTTAATAAAATATAGCAAAATATGTATAATTTATTATATAAATTATAATACTGTAATAGCACAACAAAGTATTATTGAAATTACAATTATGTATGTACAGAAAAAGAACATTGAATGAAGGAAATATCTTGATAATTAAATGTATTTTTTTAAAACAAATGTGAATGTGATTATTAAATTAGTATTTTTGAAAATGGTACTGGTTTTACTCCTTCAATGGTTTTAAATTTTGCTGTGTTTAATTAGCATACACCAAATAGTGTTTATCTTTTACTCAAAATAAATTTGAAGTTGGTTGTGTGCAGATTTGAGAATCAGTTTTATTAAACTTGGGTTTGAGTTTGTTGAAGTATGTCATAAAATCAATGAAATTGTTTTTAAAAACATTTGTTTCTTTTGTCTGATGCTAAAAAGCAAACAAACAACTGTGCATTTAAAAACTAATTTTATATTTTGTTTATTTTCTGTTATACCTTAAGCCTAAGAATTTGCTGTTTTCTTTCTTGGGCTATTCCATTTTGTCTTGTACTGTGTTCCCATTTTCTTACCTATTTTTTGTAACTAAGTTAGAATTACAGCAAATTTATGTATTTTATAATAATTATACATATAAAAAATAATTGAATTTACTTTAACTTTAAATTCAAATTTATGATTTTTACATTATTAATACTTTAATTGCTTATTTAGTAATCAAACTTTTAATGAAGTATTTTTCTAATCATAAAAATTGATTAAAAATATTTTTTATAATTCATTTTATTTAATTATTTGCATGTTTATTTTTTAGCATGCTTTAGCGCTTCCTGGTTTCATAATGCTTGCTGGTGATATCAAATATTTCATTCCATTACTTTCTAAATCCGGTAAGAGATTTTTGTGAAGTTCTTTTAATATTGCTTTAAATTACATAAAAACAACCAGAAATATTTATATTCAATCATAGTTAAGTATTTTATTCACTTAACATTACGAAGGCAAATGTTATTAAAATTGAATAATTTTCATAGAATTTTATCATTTTGTGTATAAATGTCCTTCTGATAGACAAACATGATACTTAATGAAAAATTGCTTTTTTTACACTACACTTTTGTGATTAATTTAAGAATAATGAAAGTATAGTACTGAAATGTATTGTATTTACTACACACAGTTGATTTATTTTTCCAATAGTCTGAGAGAGTTATAGAACAGAGGTTCATGAACTTTTTGTCTCATAGACCCCTTGCCATGTTTTTCAGTTTTCAGTAGACCTCTGCTTATTTAATATTGAATTTTTGCAAATTTATCAATCTAAATGTCTCTTTGATAGCTGGTATAGATCTACCTACATTAAAAGATTTAAATTTCTAACTTTAGTAAAATATAGTGTTTAAAATTTACAAAACACATGTTAATTAAATAAAATTTAGTTAATACATGAAATAACTGATCAACAAACAAATGTTTATATTGGGAGGGATGAATCTGGTGCTTCAATTACAAATTTTCAACATTTGGCATCAACCTTGTCAGGTTTAACTCTAAAACTTCTCGGTTTGTAGTATCCAGTTTTTTTTTTTATTTTGGAGATTGCCAATCGTCTTGAAACTTCTTCACCCAGGAAAAGTTAATTAAAAAATTTCTCAACACATCATAGTTCTGGATAAATAACAGGTATGTCATTTTAAAGCCAAAATTGTTGACATCCATTTCTAAACTTTACTTTAAGACCTCCATTATTGTCAATTCTAATCAGTTCCTCCTGTAATATGATATTTGGGTTTTTTTCAATGTGACCATATGAATTCATTGCCTACTGTGGTAATTACCATAGTCAAAGCATTCTCAAACCTAGTTTCAAAATCTAAATGAAGGGCATTTAAATGTTGAACATAGGTTGGAACATTTTTCTGACAGATTGTCTGTGGGCAATTGAGAAACTGGGAAAATTCGCGACATCCAATATTATACTTGTAATGGGTCTATCCGCTAGCCTCCTACTAATCATCTTAAGAAAAACTATTTCTCTAAATATTGTTGTATTGAAAACTTTTTCCTGAAGAAGACGTGGTTTATGTAAAGGAAGACTTATATTTAAGCATTAACTTTTTGGTTTGAAAGAGAGGTTAGGAGTCAGATGATAGAAATTAGTGATTAGCATAAAGTAGTGGAAAGCTAGTTGAGAGTGGCTTGACAATTAATGGCTTAATATTTAAAGATTTGTTAAGTGACAATTTAGTCAATAAGTTATAACTGAATGATATCGACCAGAGGTCGAACTGCTGAGAGGCGAATCATGGTAATTCAGACCGTAAGTAATCAAAGAATACTAAGTGTAAGTTAATTGAATCTTATCAATTATTAAATATATCTTGTACTGTACTTTTGCTCCTAGACTTAATTAAGTGTGCATTTCCTAAGTTGTTGAAACTTAGTAAGGAATTATAAACTAGAACTGTTCTGACTATGAGGGATCTTTATTCTAACTTCCAAACTCCAATGAACAAGGTAGCTTAATTTTGGCAAGAAATGCTGAAATCATCCTTGTTTTAATAAAATTTATGCTGTCACCTTGTAACTTCAAGTTAACCTCGGTAAATTTTATAAACAAATCTATTAAATAGGCAAAATATGGTTTCCATTTGATTAAATTTTCTTTTAAAATTAAAGTCATGATCTTGTTTAATAAGAGCCACTTTAGTATATTTACACCTCATGGACCCTGAAATTATTTTTTTGCTGATATGAACCCCATGGGTCAACATGGAACTTTCATGTAATATATATATGTATACTAGCTGCATGGCCCAGCATTGCACAGGCTTTTACTGAGGGTATAACTTAATCCCTATGTTAATTTCCTCCTTTATTTCTGATGCCAGATTTTTTGTGTGGGTGTGGCGCGTACAATGTGAGTGCATGGCCTGTGAGTGCGTGTCATGGCTTTCTCGTTTAACATTTTCAAATTACGAAAGTTCACTACTATTTTAAATTTTGAAGTAAAATTATGGATTTTTTTAAATTTTCGACATCAATATTGATTCATTTCAGAAAAAAATCATAAAATATAAAATATTATTTTGTAAAAAAGTTTTTTTTTTAAATTCTTAAAACAAAGATAGTTTTTGGCATTTTATTTTTTAAATTACTGATTCTAGATGATCAATGAACATTTTAAAAATCATATTCATTTAAATGCATCAATATTTATTCATTTTAGAAGGAATCATAAAATAGGCAAAGTATTATTGTTTTGAAGGGAAAAAAATTCGAATCGTGACGAGAAATAAATGATGTTTGGTATTTATAAATTTATTAAATCACTGATTTCAAAAGAGAAAAGTATGAACTTTTTTAGTTTAGATGGTTTACTTATCATAATTATAAGAAATCCATACATAACAATTGAAAAATTCCGTTTAATGATTTACAGAAAACAATACTACTTTATTTTAAAAAATATTTATTTAAAGCAATACATTTAAATGTATTGCAAATAAACTTATTTAAAATAATGATAACGGAGTAAAAACGCGATTAAATTTTTCACAAATATAATTAATGCAAAAATTCTTACCGTTACCTATTGAAACGACTGTTTATTTCTTTATTGCATTGTTTTTGAGTGTTAGATTAAAAAAAAAGTTACAAAAAAAAAAGGTAAAAAGCCTTTATTTACACATTTACAGTATAAAATTCAAAAAGAAAATAATACTATGTGATAAAAATATATTTCAGAATATTTCCTTATATTTTTCTTATATTCCACTGTTCTTCAATAAATCAATCTTTAAGAACAAAAAAAACTATCGGTTGTGATGCATTATATGAATGAGCGTCCCGACGCAAATAGAAATGTTATGAAAGAATTCCCCTTTTTCTGCATCAGTGAAAGACTCAAAGCTATCTCAACCTTTCCCGTCTTCCAAACAGAAAGCTAACGCAAAGTGAATGACCTCGACGCAATTGAGAATTTTTTTAAAGTTTTCATTTTTTTTTTTGAGGGCTTAACTTTCACGTTAAAGTTTTGAAATTTCACACATTAATTACAAAATCAAAGTACTTTTAAATAAAAAATGTACAAAAAAATTGTTTAAATTACTTCTTGCAAAAACAGTATTTTATGAAAATCACAATAAAATTTTTAAAATCCGTAATTTTTAAGCAAGTTTTTCAATCTTCACACAGAAGTTGGACAACATTATTCTACAAACGTACAAAAAGTTTCGTACAATGATTTTAATAAATGACGAAGTTATTTAATGTTGAGTTAAAATTTGGAGTATTTTTAAAAAAATTACATAGAAAAAAAGTTTTTAGCATTTTATTTTTTAAATGACTGATTCAAAAAGAAAAACGCATGAACTTATTTAACACAAAATATTGTTTTAATAACACGAAAATAATTTCATACGCAATGATTTAGAAAAAGATTTTCATAAAATCTACATCAGTCTTAACTTAATTTTTAAAAAAATCATAAAAAATAGAAAATATTATTATTTTGCAAAAAAATTATACTGTATCGTGGCGAAAGAAATGATCTTTCCTATTCTGTAATTATTTTTTGTCTGATTTAAAAAACAAAAATCGGATGGCTATTTAAATAACGTCGAGAATACTGAAATATTTCACCCTCTGTTCATTCACGACGCTAGGCGGGAAAAATAACGCGCAGAGTTAAGACAATTATGCGTTTTAAGGTTTTTAATAAATATATTTTTAACTAATTACAATATTGGAATGAAAAATTGTTTACGTCCTATTCTCAGACCTACTGAATATACGCACAAAATTTCATAAGTGTTTGGTTACAAACACTGTGACACGAGAATTTTATATATTAGATGTATGTTTGTGATCCAAAAAATTTTACATATGGTAATATTTTGTTTTTTCATATGACATTTAATATATTAAAAGATTGATATTTCTAATGAATTAGTGAACAATACAATTCCCTTATAAAGACTATGAAATAGTTTATAGTGAGAGGAGTATTTCAGCAAGGCGAGTTATTGACTGTTTAAACTCATGAAGTATCTATAACAAAAACTACTAGACATGTTTAAAATTTGACAAATTCTGGATAATTTTTATGTAAATCTAAGTTAAATAAAATTTGTTCTTATGAATTTTACATTTGTAATGAAAATTGTTATGAATCAATTTATAAGAAGATAATAATGAATCCAAATATTTTTTACCTATATTTCCTTCTATGTTAACTTCATTTCCCATTTGTTTCTTATTAATTTGTATTTTATTGCAAATTTTGAATTTTATAATATACAGGAAGATTATATTCATTTTGTTTATTTCATGTTTGTTGCAAAATGTATTGATTTCGATTATTAGGTCATGAATATATATATACAGTTTCCATGACCTTTTCAAACAGTTTCAGTGTATAACTGTTAGCGTAAAATCTGAACAGTGATCGTATCTTATACACAAAATTTTTAACTAAGGAAAAATTTCATGTTTTTAATTTTGGTTTATACTTAATTATTAATGAAAATGAACTTTTTTCAATCATGGACATTTCAGTCTCATAATTAATTCTTTAATTTAGTTATTTATATTTATCAAAAAAGAAAACTATGATCACAATACTTTTATTTATTTTTATTTTTATGATATTTATAACATACATTTAATACTGATTTAACAAAACTGATTTAGTGTTGTGTATACCTAATTTCTAAGTAAAAAGTAAACTAAACTCAGTGGTGCAACAGCCCATGAGAGCCAAGACCTACTGTGCCCATCTCAGTTTTCATGACCTTGGGCTCTGAGGTGCATGAGCAGATGTTCCTCTCTGGTGGTCAGTCTAACTCGAAAACTCTCAGTATTTAGTTCCCAATCAAGCTTGGTACCCATGTATTGACCCACTGAAGGAATGAAAGACTGAGTTAACCTTGGCCAGCTCAGGGTTTGAACCCCAGATTTGTGGTATGGAAGCTTGATATGCTATCACTCAGCCACTGGACTTCTAAGTAGAAAGTAGTACTATTAATTATTTCGTTTTTCTCTTCTAATGTAAAAAAATTATTTTTGTATGAATAAAACTTACATATATATTTATGTGTGATATATTGCCACAAAAGATTAACGTTTTGTTTAGCTATGATGAAGTGGGGGGGGGGGGCAAAAAAATGAGGCTTGATCTTGATCACATCATTTTATTTATGTTGAATATCAAGAGAATTATTTGAGCATGCTCCTCATGCAAGTGCCAAAATACAAAAGAGGGAATTATTCAAATATCAGGTTTTTATATATAGGGAAAAACATTTTCTAAAAAATACAGTCTCATGTTTAGGCAAAGGGAATAATTAGTTATTTGTATAAATAACGTCATTGCTTAGGGAATTTTTAAACCCAGTTAATAAGAAATGTGAAAGCAATTAAGGATCTTGTATTTCTTGGAATTGCCAATAAATCTATCAAAAATTCAAGGTCTAAAGAATCAGTAATAAATATACCAACATAATGTTTTTAATGCTTTTGAAAAAGATAAAAGGAGACATGTTTCAAAATAGATTATTCAGATTTATAAATTAGGTGTTATAAATAAATATTTGAATTTAGAATATGTATTAATTTAAGTTATTACATATATGTATTAAAAACTATGTTATGCATGTATCAAAATAGATATACTACTTCTGTGTTTTATTTTCTAGATAGTATTCATGTTTTAGCTGGTCTTAGCATTCCAAAGCTATGGTTATGCTTAATTGGCAATGTTATCACTCAGTATCCTTTGTTATTTTATCACAATTTTAAGATTTTCTATCTTGGTATATATTTTTAAACATTTAATATATAAAATATATTTTGTGTATTTCAAATACAAGAGCTTATTTGAATGATCTTTTGAAAAAGAAAATGTATTAATATTATATAAGAATATTTTTTTTAGTTTGTGTGTGTGAGATATATATTGTTACGAATTTTGTATAAAATAATGTAAATAATTTGGATTTGGATATGCAATGCCTTTATATTACTCTATATTTATTTCATGTTAAGATTGTAATATTCACAAGCAAGCCGTCCCTTACGTTATAATGGCAATTCAATGGGAACTTGGCGAAATATTGGCGATAGAGCCAAGTTGGCATCATTTTTGGCGACCATGTTGGCGAGTTCGGGACCCTCTGGATTCTTCTAGAAATTAGTAGAAAAATCCACTAATTTCACGATCTGTGGCGCGAGCGCATCTTTCCAGAAATTTCGGCCTCTGCTATAAATAGAGAGAGACGCACCACAACAGTCAGTCTGATTTTCACCAGCGAGTAGTGAGCACTGTTTTGATTAGCGATTAGAAGACTTGCCTTGAATTTGATAAGCTCGGCTGTGCTTGTGAATCGTCATTTACATACGTGAATTTTAGACACTGCTTATTGTGTCAAGTGCTGTTGAAGGTGTGAAATCCTTCTGTTAATTATTCTGCGAATTTTGCTGTTGAATCCTGTATTTTCAAGGTTTGATTTACGCCAATAAATACTCACCGCTCTTAAGGAATTGCCTTGTTATTTACGACTGATTATGCATAAAATTCTTGAACCCCGATCTACGTAACAATATATATGGTACAAAGTAATTCATTCTTTCTGGAAATGCCTTGAATTTAGGAAAAGGAAGAAGTGCATTTTTGAGAAATGTTTCATGTTACCTGTGTTTTCTCTCGATATTTCTCTGTACTTTGTAATGAAATTCATATTTAATTTTAATTATTGTATTTTAAGTAAAAATTTTTAACTGATTTTATATTAAATGTATTTAATATTCTCATCCTTAACAATATTAAGATACATTTGTGTTCGATCAGTGTTCACAATTGGTTCCAAGTACTCATCACTGACAGTTACAATGATCATCACTTGTAGAAAATTTATTTCATTGATTTTCTCTATCATTTATTTTAACAATCCATTTACTCCAGTCCACTGGCTTGGCACATTCCTTGTATTTGCTGGAACTCTGTGTTTTACAGACATTGGGAACTTATGGTATAAGAAAACAAAGAAAGTTCAATGAAGTTTAAATTAGAACAAATTAGATATATTTTATACATTTTACTTTGTGGTTTGTCTTTGAGAGGTTAATGTTATTTTTAGAGGTTTTTGTAAACTTTATTTATTGTTTAAGGTTATATTTTGAGATTTCCTCTGCTTTTTTATATGTTCATATCATTAGTAAAAGTTGAGATTACAGAATCATCTTCATTCAACTATTTATTCAAACATTCTCTAAAGCAGAATGAAGTAAAAGGAGAAATTGGGATTAATAATTTATTTAAATTTTTGTATGAACAAATGCTACTGAATTTGTATAATAAAAAGATCTGTTTTATACTCTAGTCTTTTTCCCTGATATTCATACATATTGTACTTTAAATATTTATCAATGATTTTATAAAAGTACAGATTACAAATTATAAAATATTATTTAATCTAGGGTATGTAATTTAATTAAAGAAAAATGAAAAACTGGGTTTTGTAATTTACATTTCGATTCTTTTGTCCAAAAAAAAAAAAAATTACTGAAGTATTCATAATTTTTATGAAACCAATAAATATTTCAGTAAATTCCATTATTATTGTCCTTGTAAACAATTTCCAATTTTTTTTACACTCTTAGAATTTGTTTTTTTAGATCATGTTATTACAACTTTTTCATCAAAATAAAAAAAAATGTGTGAAACAAAATTAGAACTTTCAAATTAGGTAACTTTTTTGTTTTTAGAAAAATCTCTAAGCCACATTTTTTTTAATGTAATAATATAAAGACATATATAGGAGGAAATTATTTGTAATGATGTAACTCAGTCAGTGTCAATTTGACTATAGTCAGAAATGAAAGCATTGGACAAATTATATCATCCTTAACCTTTTTATATCTAAAAGAACATTTTTAATTATTATAAATGTTCTTAATTCTGAAAAATATTTAGAATAAATTATAATTTTTGAAAAATTATCAATTAGTGTAATTTACAATTTTTTAAATTTATTCAAAACTGAAGTTTGCATTGATTTTTTTTAAAAATATAATTTACTCTAGCAAGTTATTGTTAGTATGTCATCACAACGGTTCAGTTTTACATTAATTTCACTTTTGATTACATAATATTAATGAATGTATCTAGTGATTTTGAATCACAGTCAAATGATAACATAAAAATTTCATTCTATTTAATAAGTACGAACTTTCATGATTTTAAAAAAAAAGTAACTTATGTATATGAAATAGTATTAAATTCTTTTGACATAAAAAGCTAGAAAAATTTCATTTACAAAATTTGTCTAATTTGAGTGTTTTGAGCATTTTTTTTAAAGTAGTAAATCATTTTATTCTCCTTTTTTTTTTCACTTTACAATCAATTTTAAATTTCTGTATCAGGCGTATCAATATTTTATACATGTTGTTATTACAATATTATATCAATGTTATACATGTTTAAAAATCATAAGCTTCATGTTTTTTTCAATAGTCAAAGTTTGTAACTGTTTTATGGATTAAGTGGTTAGTTTAAATATTTAAGACTTGAGTCCTCTTGGAACATATAGTGTCTAATACATTTTTAAAAAAATCGTTTTAATAACTAGTAAAAATTATATCAAATTACATCTCTAGGGAAAAAAACAAATATCTTGCAAAAAGTTTATAATTTGTGATTGGAGATTTTCTCCCAAATCAGAGTTAAAGTATAAGATTTAAAATAAAAAAGCATTACATTCAATCAAAATTTGTCTCAGTCATAAGGATTACACATATTGTTTCCTAGAAAAAGGAGCCTATGTGTCAATCTTATCAATTCTTAATTTTGTTAAAACATCTTGTTTTCTAGATGTTTATGATTTCCAATGAGAAACAATGGGGTTTATGCTTTGTAATTTACTTTGAATCTCAAAATTCCATTAATCTACTAATGATTTATTCAATTTAAAAAAAATATATATTAATGTCCTGCTAAGCAATGATTGAAGAGATACTAGCTGTGGGACTGATTGACTTAATGGGGGTCAATGGATGAGGTGAACACATAAGGACTTCAAGAATCTGTGAAGACAATTATTATTTCAACAGAGATGAATTCTAATGCTTTTTCAACAGTAGGTAACTCTGCAGTAAAATAGAACATGTAGGAGGAAGTTAAAAGGCATGTTATTGGTCAATTAGATAGACATCAGCATGATTTGTTGACTTGGAACCATTAGTGTTAATTTGGATAAAATTATTAACCAAGTCATTAAAAGCTGTTTGTAAATACAACCAGCTGTGTTTACTGTGGCAAAAATTTTTTTAAGGATTTTCGACGCAGAAAGTGTGATTATACCAATGATGAAAGTCTTGCTTTTTCTTTAAATACTGAAGTATCACAGATTTATAGTCATCGCTAAATTTTTTCTCTTCTGTGAAATAGTGAAGTAGGTAATTTTCTGGTGCAATAGTCTTTCTAAAAAAATTTTTTTGTCTGTAAATGGTAAAATAATAAACTATATTCTAAAAAAAAATATTGAAGGAATAAAAGTTAAATTATAGTCTCCTCAAGTTAACATATAGTTTAAAACAATCTAAACTGTAGAGACGAGTTGTTGAAAATGCTCCCAAAGATTTTTGTGTTTTGTATTCAAGCTGTGCAAAACCGATTTTCTGGCTGAAGCATACACAACACTTCTGTAAAGCAATTTGAACAAATGAATGTATGTATAAACATAAGTGCAATTTGAATCCCATGATGTAGGAGGTCTTCAAACTTCTTCAACTCACAGAACCCCTAGAACTTGAAGGTGCTTTTGTGTAATTCCTAGAACTAGGAAAGTGTTTTCATGGAACCCTGTTCCATATACGTACTTTGAAGAATGCATTTCAAAATAATATTTCAAGTAGATCAATATGTAATAGGCACTTTATGTAAAGGCAATTAAAAAAGTTTTGCACTTATTATTTAAAAAATTCTAATCTATTTTTTAAATATAATTTACTCATTTATAATATTTGATTCAAATGTCACCTATTCATGCATTATATTTAGTAACTGGGATATATGCTAGTATTTCTTACACAAACTGTTAGTCTAGGTTTATTGAGATTAAATGCAATCAGGTTAAACTTGTTTTTATACTTTGTTTTTGTAGCCACTTATGTTGAGAAATATATTTCACTTAAACGCAATATTCTGAATGACATTCAAATGTTTATAGCTGTGTGAAAATCCCATGCATTTTGCATGAATTTGCAACCTAAAATTTAAATTTTAACATCAATTCTGTTGATATGTTGTCCCCTTGCCTTCATTATAGGTGGTGTTTTCTGCAAATGTAAAAATTTGCTTTCTTCATTAGAAAACTATTTAGTTTTACAAGACGTGTTAACTAACGAGTATGAAATTCTCATGGAACCCGAAATAGTAAACAATAGAATATTCACAATCTAGTAAGAAGTAAATATATAAAGATAAAACGTTTTAATATTCTTTTATTATATTATAATACAAGTGTTGCAAAATAGTTATGTACGAGTATAAATAAAATTTTCAGTTTGAATGATTAGGATGAACTTCAGATACTTATAACCACATAAACTTCATAGAGAACGAGAATCCATTTTGCATACGACTCATGGAACCCCAGGGTTCCGTAGAACACTTATGTAAGTGATAAAACCTTTAAAATGTTCATCTTCTCAGTGTTTATGAAGCTCTGAAATATGAAATTAAAACTCTTTTAGTTTTTTGCCAAAGATTAAACCTAAAAATTGGGATTCATCTCAACTATGTCAATTCAAATGATATAATTTCCAGGATCTGGCTGTTATTTCTTTTGTCTACAAAATTACAGAGAAACTAGAACAGTTCATTTGTCCAATTTGTAATTTTAAGTGCCTGTTGAAATTTTTAAATATTTTTCCATGCATGAAGTTTGATGGTTGCTGACATATCACAGGACATTGATGTATCCAACACAATTTTTATTGCTTCCTGGGCTTCGTAGAAGTTTTAATAGATAATATATCGATTGAAAGGGTTAATTTAACTGTCATTGTCTAAATGTCCAGTTTCATAAATGTATCTATTGCAATATGGGGACAATTATGTTGATTTAAGTTTGAGAGAATTAATATAAATGGGAAAATGTATTATAGATGTATGTATAATACTTAATGTGTCTAGAAAGGTAAAAGAGAAGCAGAGAAAATTGCCAAATCTATAGAATGAAATGTCATTGCAGGTTAGTGGAAATCTATTTTGATGATTGTTTAAAAGGCAAAGGTTATCATAAATAAGCTTTTCCATTTGTCTGCTTCTTGGGTTGTTTTTATTTCCACGAAGAAAGCTGTGGTAATATAAGACTTGGGAAATTGACGAAATATGTTATCGATGCTCATAATGCTTATGTTTGGTAGCAAGTATAAAACACAGCTGTAAGTGTTTAGATATAAATTCAGACATCAATGGCTTGATGTTCAGTTTGTAATTGGTTTCAAATGACTGAAAAATCATGGGATATCAATATTTTCACATGCTTTCAGAATATTTTTTTCTATATGTGCTGTAATGATGGATTTGGGTAATGTTATCTGTTAATTATTTTATTCTTTTTTCCTCGAAAATTCCAAAAAATCAAGGAATAATAAATATTTTATTTTTAATTACTTTCAGGAAGAATCTTTATTATTTAACATTTTATCACTATCAGATTAAAAAAACGGCTTACAGAACTGTCATCTTTTTCTCAAGATGCATTTTCTGACACTTTACATTGATTTTCTTTTATAATAATGCAGAAATCATACCATTTAGCTGCTGTCTTAGTTACATAATCATGTTTAAAAAGTTTAAGATAATTAATGCAGACAATTCATTGTGTAACTCAAATATTAATTTTTTTTCATTGCTTTAATGTGAATAATTTCATTATGCAATATAATTTAAAAACATAAGTTATAAACAGAGGTTTATGTTCCCTGAAAAAAATGGATAACTTTTAATTAGAGTTTTCACAAAATAATTTTATGCTTGCAGTAATCCTGAACTCTGTATTACAACTCACAAATTAATAAATGTACATCACACATGGATGTAAAGCATAGTAGTATTTATTAGTGCTTCAAAAGAATATTTTTGAATACATATATATTTGAATGAATTTTGTATTATTTTTTAGAAAAAAGTTGTGCACAGTAGAAATTATGTAAATTTCAAAGAAAATAAAAATAAATTTGAAGACATCCAATATCTTTGTCTACAAAAGTAATTTACATCGGTTAAGATGGTTGTCGTTGCTGAGGCGGTTGATATAATTTTGCAGAAGGCCTATAATCTTGTCGAGATGCTCTCTGCCTTTCTTGATTTTCATGCCTCCGGCCATGACTCCTGTTGGAGTTATGATGAAATTCTGAGATAGGCGGGAAATCCTGATTTTGATCATTATTCTCATAATGACTTGGTCGAAATGAAATTGGACCTACATCCTACATAAAAAAATTAAAATATATCTAACTTATTCTGTTACATACATAAATATTACTTTCAGAAGATATTATTGTGAAATGCTTTTGAATAAAGACTTTCATAGAAATTTCGGACTCTGTTTATTTTTGTACTGAAAGGGTACTGTGAATGAAAGATCATTTGCAGGAAAAAGGGGAGATAACACTTACAATAATAGTAAATGAATAGGAGTAACATTAATGACAAAAATAGATATTTCTGGAAAAATTCGGAAATGTTTAGGATGAATATTTTTTGAGGAAGTTCTACAAACTATTAGTCTATATAAGGACAATGCAAAGAAGCAAACAGTGATCATTCAGAGCAGGCTAAGTGATTTCATTAACTTACAGTAAACATTATGACTATGTATTTGTATTGCCATATGAACTTTGAATTTGTATTTTTGTGGGTTTTTAGTTGTTTTCTTGATTAAATCTGTAGTAATTGTTAGATAGTTCCAGAACACATTATGATTAGCTCCAAAAGAACCAGCTTGTTTACTACTTAGATTTTTCCTACCTTTAAAAGACAATCCACCATGTAATTATATATATATATATATAAAAGCGACTCACTCACTCATCACAACATCTCCAGAACTTTTAGACCTATAGACTTGAAATTTGGTAGGTATATTTCTTTCATGGAGTAGCAATCCAATAATAATGGATTTTGTAAATATCGACTCCCAAGGGCATTGTCAGTGGTTAAGGGACGTTATAGATGAAAATATTCTTATTTTTCAGCTATTAGACTTGAAATTTGGCACGTATGTTTATTTTGTCTAGTGGAAATCCACTTTGGGTGGGGGGGGGGTACAGGGGCATAAAAGAATTCTACAACAATTTTAGAAATTCAGGCCCTGTCCTATATAATCAAGAGGTAAGGGTTATAAAAATGCTTTTCACAACAATCGAATGCTGATATATGAACAGTTTATGTTGATACAAATCAAGAAATACCCACCAAAGCGTATAATAATGTCTAGTATATACATGTATAAGTTTTATCTTATAAAAAGTTATTCTTTAAAATAAAATTCAAATAAATGACACAACATAATTATGAATTACATTAAAGCATCAAAAAAAAACTTTGTTTCAAATCATTTAAAAAATCACACCGATGACAAGAGAAGGCTAAATTCAACTTAAAAAACTATACTGAAATACAATTTTTTTTTCTGTGGAAAATTCATAAACTTGAAATACATTTTAAAACAATATAATTCTATTAAAATCTTTTCTCATAATTTACTCTACACATTCAAAGAGTTATTTCATTGCAAATTGTAAATCACATTATGTACGAAAAATTATAGTTCAAATAACACATTCTTTTAGCATATGCAATGAATTTTAACAAGCAGAGTTAAGACGATTGCTTTGTAATTAGAAAATTTAATTTTACTAACCCATCCAGAATTTGATTGTAATTGTTGAACATCATCCACTAATACTTCTTCATAATTTCCATATTCTAAGAAATGAACAACACATGTTTTGCCTTCTTGCCCTACTGCATGAATAACAGCCCGATAAAACTAAAGATAAATTTTTAAAAATTAAAATAAAACTTAGTATACAAACTAAATTATAAACATTTAAAGAATTACAAAAAAACAAGGATAATACAAATTAATTTTTTTTTATTTATCAAATTTTCATATTTTTAACATTTTAAATTACTAAAAAAATTTAATGAGTGTATCTCATTAAAAAAAAATAAAATAGGCAAATTTGGAAATATATTGATCAAATTTAATACTATTCATGGGAGCATTTGCTTTAAACATATTTTTTCTTACGATGTACTGAGGTTTAAATTTTATGATTCTTTTTATTAAGACTAATTATTTAAATTTATTTTAATACAGAGTTAAAAAAACATTTAAACAATTTTATATTATTTGATTACACACAAAAATCTATGTTTAAGCTGTACTATTATTTAATTTAAAAAAGTAGAAATTAAAACCATTATTTATTAAACAATTATATATTCATTATTTAGTTTAAATTGACTGGAAAGAGTTTTTTAAATTAACACATTAAATATACAGCAATATATATTCTTTTATGAGAATCCAAAATGTATTAAGAGAATTTTATGCCAAAATTTAATTAAGATCTTGATGCATTCTAGAATATATCATTAAATAAATCAAACAAAAATTCTAAAGAAATCCCAATAACCATCAACTTTTGTAAAGTAAACAATTCTAGTTAAGAATAAACAACAAAAGTTAAGCATGGTAAAATCGTGTAATCTAAAAAAGTTGTAAAATTACATAAAAAAAAAAATTAAGAAATATTTTTAAATGTACTCATACCTTATTATCCTCCCAATATTTAGCCATAACTTCGATGCCCGGCTTAAGAAATGGCTTAGATGCAACAAAAACTTTTCCACTATTTTGAGTGTCATAACCATGCAATTTTACCTGAGAAGTTTTTTGTGTCAAATCTTCTATATCATTAGATCTTCTGTCATGATTATAATTTCTATCATTATTTGCTTGATGTCTATCATTGTTTGATTTTTGAAATCTTCGGGATGAATTTCCATTATCTGTACTTTCACGATAGGAATTACCAAAGGTTTTCTGATGATAAGTTCTCTGATTTCTATCATTATGAAATCCACTTGCATTAAATTTATTCTTTTGATCCAATCTTTTATCTTTTGTAAATTGTTGTCCATGATTAGAAGTTCCATCTTGTGACTGGGTTCTGCTTGTTTCCTGATTTGACCAATATCTATTATCTTTTCTTGGAGATTGATTGCTTTCATATTCATTATTGCCTCGAGTAGGTCTATTATGTCCAGCTGATTCATTAAAACTATTATTATATGAATGTGGCACAGGTTCTGATTTGGAATTCATAGGTTTCTGGAAAAGATTTTTAAGAAGTACCCATTAATTTGCTTTTTAATGTATAATTGCAATATATGAAACAGTTTACAACATTAGAAACATTTTACATGAATAAAATTCAATAATAAAGGATCATTGCAAATTTAAAAAAAAATATGTTAACATGATCATTGATATATGCTATAAAAACATCCTGAAAATGTTGGACTTCTATTTAAGATATTTTGATTCTTCAAATATAAAATCAACATAAAAAGATAAAATCAACAAAGGGAAGCATTACAAACAGCATAAATAACTGAAATCCATTAGCAAGATCTCTTCTTGCTAAAGTTTATTGATGGTCCATTATTTCTGCATTAAACTATCAGATACTAGTTCTGAGATATTTCAGAAAGCAAACTTCATCTCTCATGAATAAAATCCACAGCTTTTAGTGATATCACATAAAAATTATCATTAAGTCATGAACCAAGTTTGTAATGCCTGGTTACTGGCATTACAGACTATTGTGGATTATTGAGTGTTTGGCACCATTCTCTACAGCTGCAGGGGTGGGTTGCAACCAGTGGCGTAGCTAGGTATCCAAAGGCCCTGGTGTTAAAAAAATGAGGGCCTTATTTTGGTTGGATTTTATCAACTAAAACAGTAAAAACATATGAATATTTTAAACATACAAAGCTACAATTTTTGTTTACTATCTCATTTTTCTCGACATTGTTTGCACTTAAAAGCACAATTGAGTTTTTTTTTAATCCTTAAATTCAGTTTTCTAATTTATGTAACACATTTCATATGTAATCGAGTACTTACTGAGGTTAAAGGGAAGGAGAAACATAATGCTATGCTACAAAATGTCTTAGAGGAATTCCTGGATATTTAGTGGGTGAGTTCGATCCTCCCAAATAGAGAACTCAGAGCTACTCATTGGTTCACCGAGATAGACAGGACATAATATACTGCTGTTTGTAAAAAATGCAACACCATGAAGGAATCATCAGAATTAAAGGAAATTTAATGCACAAACGGTTTGTATTAGAACAAATAAATGACGGAATTTTCAAAGCAAAAAACAATATTAAGTGCCCCAAATCAGTATTTAGTGTAGCAACTACACACTGAAATACGACATGCCATAGAGTCAAACAGATTTTGAATGCCTGCTTGTGGAAGAGAATTCCATATTGCTTAAATGCACAGCAAAAGTTAATATTTTGAAGCTGCAGGACGCGGATCACGCTGACCAACCAAATTCCCCACATACTCAATAGGCGACATATCCGGCAAATAAGTAGGTCAAGGAAGAAATTGCATATGTTGGGCTGAACAGAAGTCTCAAAAAGTCTTTGAACATGAGGGGGTGCATTATCCTGCTGAAATATAGCTCCAAGTATGCCTTGAAGGAAGGGAATGTCTTTGGGCTGTAGCACTTTCCGGACGTACCTGTTGCTATTGAGATAATCCTCAATTCAAAGCAAATTGGATTGTTCATGATACAAAATCGCACCCCAAACCAACACTTTGGGTGTTAGGCTACTATGTCATTCGATAACGCCCTCTGGAAAGCAGCATTCACTGGCATAGAATATAACATGAATGCAGCCATCATGGTCCCACAAATTGAAGTGTGCTTCATCTGAAAAGACAACTTGGAACCAATCAGCTTGACAGGCTCTGTGCTCACGAGCCCATTGCAGACGTCTATGGTTCATCATGAGGGGGATCTTGTATAAAGGCACACTTGCACGCAATCCACGGTGCAGCAGACGTCGAAGAATTGACAAAGCCAACATTAGTACACCTGTAGCTCTAGACTAATGTGCTGCCAACTGCCTGGGGGAAGCTGTCATTCACCGTTATGCAGAGCAGGTGTCGATTAATTCGCATGTACGTCACCTTCTGTTGTCCACTGCCAACTTTTTGAGTTGTTCGGTGCTTGTCGGTCCACTGCTGCAAAATTCGCATCACTCTGGAACTGTTCCGCTGCACATGAACTCCTATTACACGATAGGAAAATCCTCCTTCTTGAAGGCCAATAATCATCCCCCGTTCAAACTCCGTAAGTTGTTGGAATTTCTCTTTATTTTGTTGTGGTGGCATACTTAGGTCTCACTAAACGTTAGCCACTAACAAATGATCATTAACTATTTTCAACGCCCCGCTACAGTCCTCTATTTATTTGCTTTCAGCATCAGTTTAACCCTTTGAAGCGTGGAAAAATAAATTCGCTGAATTTTTCAAAATAAAAATATAAATGCAATGTATAGAACCTAAGAACAGAGACAATACCTTTAAAAAAAATTACAGTACATTCCTCCCCGAGGGGGGAGGTGGTTTCACAGAAGTACCACCGCGCACCTACGACATAATTCTCGGATGATCAATATATGATTTGCGTCAGATTTGTAAGAATCTTCACTATTAAAATTTGAAGGTAAACAAACCTATCTATCCATGTATGTATGTATGTATCTATCTATCTATGTGCGTCATTTTCTCATGAATTGCACCATGCAGAAACTCGCGGAAGGTACCAAAAGATTGGGAATTTTCCAGGGAAGCCGTATTGCCCATTTATATTCCGATATTGTAATTAGTTAAAAAGATATTAATTAAAAACCTTAAAACACCTAATTGTTTTACTCCTGCGGGTTGCTTACTTGGCAGAACTTCCATTCCATTTTGGCCGAGCGGTGATCCGACGTTTTCCACCATCTTAAAATTGCCATCCAATTTTCGGTGTTGAAATCAAACAAAAAATAATTACAGAATCGGAAATATCAATTATTTCGCCACGATACGGTATAATTCTTTTTACAAAATAACGATATTTTCTATTTTTTACGAGTTTTTTTAAAAAAAGTGTTAAAACTGATGCGTTTTTATGAAAATTATTTCTAAATCGTTGCGTATGAATTTATTTTCGTGTTATTAAATCGATATTCTACACTAATTAACTTCAAGCCTTTCTCTTTTAGATCGAGTCATTTAAAAAATAAAATTCCCCAAACTTTTTTTTAAAAGAATTTTTAAAAAGTAGTCCCAATTTTTCTTAAACATTAAATAACTTCGTCATTTATGAAGGTAATCGCACAAAACTTTTTTTCCGTATGTAAAAAAATATTTTCCGTAATCTGTACGAAGATTGAAAAAATTGCTTAAAAATTACAGATTTTAAAATTTTTTTGTGATTTTCGTAAAAAATTGTTTTAGCGAGAAATAATTTAAACAGTATTTTTTATTTCAAAGTACTTTATTTTTGCAATTAATTTGTGAAGTTTGAAAAAATTAACTTAAAAATTATGGCCTAAAAATAAAATGTAATAAAAAATACGTAATTTTACATTTAGCCAAACATTGGCATCGAAAATTAGTTTTGTGCCAAAGACCTTTGAACTGTTTCACCGTCGACCGCATCTAACTCAAGGGTTACACTAAAAAGTTCTGCCTTAAACAGGGGGAAATCAGTAAATTTGGCGAGTAAAAAAAAAAAATGCGAGTGAAAAAGTTATTTTAGCTTCAATTTTAGTCATCTTTTCTTCATATAATTTTCAAAATTAAATTATTATAGATGTCAGATTAAGATGACAAAATGTATTCAATACATTTCTGAGATTCATTTAAAATATTTATCAGTATAAAAATTTTTTTCTTTCACAAAACTTATAGTTTACTTTAAAATAAGGCCTAATGTACGTAACGTTTTTTGACATATAATTTCATAATAAAAACGCAAAATGTGCCCATTTTGAAATTTTTTTTTTTGGAATAATTCAGTTAAATAAGCATAACTTCATTAGAAAAAAAAAGCTATGTTCATATATTATATATTCTTTATTATTAATTGCGTTTTATTAATATATCAAAAATCAATAAATTTTTTGCACTACATTTAAATGTAATCGTGAATCGAAAATTTTCAATCGTGATGTGAATATTCCCTCTTCAATTAAAAATTACTTTCAATTTTTACCTTCCATTCATCATTAGGGCCTATTTTCACTTTCTGCTACAGGTCTGCGTGGTGTAGTTGGTAAATGACCGGATCACAGCATGATGGAGTGATATCGTGTAGCTCTGGGTTCGAATCCAGGGATCTCGATTTTTTCATTTCTGCTTATTTTTCCCACGTAAATTAATTTTACTGATAAATACTTATTTTAACATGATCCTTTGTTATTTTAATGCACTTTTCATTTTTTTTTTGCCTTCAAAAAGGTTTTTTTCTGATTTTTAATCATTCAAAGTAATTTCTATCTTTTTCAACAATTCCTAACAAGAAGCTTTAATTTCTGTTTATTTTTCCCACGTAAATTTTCAGTGCTGCCATTATTTAAGCAAACGGAATGTCACAATTAATTGCTAAATGAACATTTTTAATCAATTTTAATGTAAAATAATTAATAAGTTATAGTTTTAAATTTTAAAAATATCGATGAATTTAAAAGAAAATGATTTTTAAAAAGTTCATTGATCATTTAGAATCAGTGATTAAAAAAGTGCCGGAAACAAAGTTTTTTTTTTAAGAATTAATTTTTAAAATTTTTTTTTTTTAACAAAGCAATAATTGTTTGCATATTTTATGATTTTTCTAAAATTAATCAATATCGTTACTTTTAAATAAAAATGATTTTTAAAACTTTTAGAATCAGTGATTTTAAAAAAAATGCCAAAACCTTTTTTGAACAAATTTTAATAAAACACTCAAAATACTTAAATCAATCATTTATGAAGCTTTCATTTCTGTTTATTTTTCCCACGTAAATTTTCAGTGCTGCCATTATTTAAGCAAACGGAATGTCACAGTTAATTGCTAAATGAACATTTTTAATCAATTTTAATGTAAAAATATTAATAAGTTATAGTTTTGTATTTTATAAATATCGATGAATTTAAAAGAAAATGATTTTTAAAAAGTTCATTGATCATTTAGAATCAGTGATTAAAAAAATAAAATGCCGAAAACTATCTTTTTTCTTAAGAATTTAAAAAAAACTTTTTTTTTACAAAACAAATTTATTTTGCATATTTTATGATTTTTTCTAAAATGAATCGATATTGTTACTTTTAAATAAAAATTATTTTTAAAACTTTTAAAATCAGTGATTTTAAAAAAAAGCCAAAAACTTTTTTGAACAAATTTTAATAAAACACTCAAAATACTTAAATCAATCATTTAATAATTTCTTCTTTTACAAAGGTAATTGTATGAAACTTTTTTCCCCTGTGTCGAATATTTCAAAAAATCCGCACAATTTTACTTCAAGAATTAAATTTATACTTTTCTGTCTTTTTTTCAGCATACAACTATTTTTAAAAAGGCTACATTTTCGTTTCCGGGGAATAAAAAATTGCAACGAAAGAATTGGAAAGTGAGTGGGTGATTTTTAAATTCGCACTGTTTGCCTATTCGAGGGTTTTTGGTGACGGACCTCGAAATTTTCAACCATGCTCAAGTGACGAGGACGACACCTGAGCTTTCACCCATCTTTCCTAATTACCACACTACACCAACACAAGAACAAATTTCGAAAAAGGGAGTTTTTATGACATACTTAAAGAAATCACTCACATCGCGCGCATACAGACACACACAAGTGCTATTGGCCTGAGGAAAACACGAAATTTCCAAGGGAATGAAGTTATTCACTCGGTAAAAGCCCGTGCAATGTCGGGCTAAGCGGAGAGGAAAGAAACAAAGATATCAAAGTAATTTCGAAAAATAATATTGGAAGTGCTGAATTTGTGAAGATTGAGTGAATATTAACGTCCCACTGTTCAGCTACACGAGGCCTTTTTGGGACGGTCCGCGTAATTTTGAACCATGGTCAAGTGATGCGGACGACACCTGAGCTGGCACCCCCTCTCCTAACTACCCCACCACACTAACAGGAGGACGTTTGAGCTCTCGTCAGATTTTACATGCATCGCTCCTCTACACGGCGGGTCTTCAGTGGTACTAGGATCGAGAATTTGTGAAGAGCAGGGAAAATGTTAAGCAACAAAGCCATGACACGCACTCACATCGTATGTGTCAAACCCACACAAAAGTGTTGGCATCTGAAAGAAAGGAGGAAACTAACATGGGGATTAAGTTATACCCTCAGTATAAGCCTGAGCCACGCCGGGCTTAGCGGATGGGGAAAAACATAGAAGCCATAGTTATTTCGAAAAAGAATATTGTTCATGCTGATTTTGTGAAGAGAAAGGAAAATTTCTTAAAGTAGAGAAAGCCCGTGCAACGCTGGGCCATGAAAGCTAGTATTATTGATATATTTTGTAATAAATTTACTAAAATATGCAATATTAAGTATTAGAATTAATTTTTAAATACTAAATAATACAAAATATAACTATAAGGGATTGAAATCAACTTCAATACCCAGGAAAGTTTTTTTTTCATTGTTTCTTTATTATTAAATTATTAAAACATACAGTAATACTGAAATAATAAACCCCTCCCCCAAATCAATGGCAAAACCCCCATAAATTATTAGTTATTTCATTGCCTGAGTCAAAGAAAAGAAAAAAAAGGGGCTAAATCTCTCACGTGTGTGTGCTATAAGCCGGAGGAGAAACGGACAATTTTCATGTTCTAGGTGTGCGGTGGTATCAGTCTGAAACCACCCGAAAGTATCTTTATATAAGGCACTTCTTTTCATAATTTATCATACTAAAAATTAGTTATGCTATGAAGAGTACATGCAGCAAAAATGTACATACCTTACTTTAAATTTTTGACTATTTTCATTTGCTAAAAAAAATCTTTTTTTGGAGTGTATAAAAAAGGCTTTTAAAATGATGCATTTTTCTCACAGAAAAAGGAGTTTTTTCCTCACGTGCTGACATCTAGTGTCTTTTAAGAGTTAAAAGATATCTTTAGAATTATTGGTTTCATTAAAATACCACTACACGTTTAGAGGTATTTCTTAGAAAATGGTGGTTTCAGAGAGATACCACCGCACGTTAAAGAGTTAAAGGGCACTGCACACGCATGCACGGTGGCTCTCAAAGTTTAATATTTTACGTAACATCCTATTATTGATATTTGCAGCAAAGTTCATTTAATTCTGATGATTTCTTCATGGTGTTGTATTTTTTACAAAAAGCAGTGTATAAAAAATATGCATGATCAAGAAAATGCAAAACAATATTATTATAATTATTTTTTAAAAAAAATCTCTGCAAAAGAGCAGAGGGGGGGGACAAAATGAAATCAGTCTATTGCATATACAAGAAGACTGCCAAATATTGAGGCAGGGAACTAGCTTACTATGAGTTATATTATTAAAAATTGAATGTAACTAAGAAGGAATTGCCTCTTCTGTAGGTTTCTTATGATGTAATAAGTGTGGTAAGATGTTTCATAGAACTTTCAAGTAATAGTTTACAGAAAAAGAAAGAAAAAAATTTGAAAATAATATATACTTTTCAATAAGTAAAGTTCGCAACACTAAACAAACGGAAAGAATTTAAGGGAATTTAATATACAATTGCAACCTTATATATTTATATTTTAAATTTGGGAGAAATTATTGTGTTTGTGGCTTCCTTGATGGTCAGGGTCAGAGGGCCCCCTTGAGTTTGAGGTCCCTTGTGCATAGCACCACCTAGCCCATTGGTAGCTACGCCACTGGTTGCAACTTGTAAGGGGGAGGGCATTGGCCTTTGAAAGGGAATGTGACAGAAAAGAAAAGTTCTGTTTTTTTTAACCTGAAGAGCTAGACTGAATTTAGTATTAAGGAAAGAGTTCCTTTGTTTTTTTAAACTGACGGACAAGGCTTTGTTTTTGTTGTATTTAGAAATGATAGAATTATATTGTTTTGGCACAGCATACTGTGGAATTATTGAAAAATAATATAGAAAGATATTACAAAGTCTAATATTGACTTAAATTAATATTTTTTGTATATGGATGCAACAAATAAAAACTTATGAAAAGTGTTTTTCCTATTGATCCAAATATACAATATCCAAAACACAATAATATTTTATATTTAAACAATTTATTATAGGATAATGTATTTTTGAAACATCAGTTTTTCACAAAACTAGTCATGAATAATCAATTGAAATGCATTTCTATAAGTGATAATATAATTTAAAAGGAAATTGGCTAAACTGAAATTTGCAAAGTAATTCAATAATTTTAAAAAACTAAAACAGAAAAAAATTACACAGCATTTAATATCTATACTCACTACATCTTTGCCACCACCAAATACTTTAGGCTTTCCTTCTTTGACTCTAGAAACTTCAGCAATATTAGCTAATCTCTGTTGCTTAAATACAGCATCTTCTTTCACTTCTTTTGGTTCTTGATCCAAAGCACGAAAATTATCTAAATAAAGATGTATATTCAGAAATATCAATTTCATATTTCTTTTTCAGTAGTATTGAATGGATTTAAAATAACATTCACTGAGAAAAAAAAGTCAATAGTTAATGAAAATGAAAATGAAAGCACACATTTCATTGATATACAAGCTAAAAGATGAAAAGTTAGAGAGATTACTTGATTTAGTCTTCATTGCATTAATGGGTTTTCCAAATGGTATCCATGGAGGTGGACCTGTCCCATCTAAATTTTCTTTTGTACGCACATGAGAAGCCAGGCGCTAAAAATAACAAATTTCAGAAACATCAAGAAGAAAAAGTAAAATGTCGCAGAAGTCTTAAATTGAAAATTTTAGATATTAGGCATCAGGTAGAAAAATAACACAAGGCGAAAAAAGAGACACCATAGATTTTAAAAGTAATTTATCTAGTATTTATATAATTGAAAATAAACAGATGAAGTATATAATTTATATATATATATATAGAAATAACATTCTCAAAACTATACATTTTTAAACTCTTATTATGATTACACAAATACACAGTACACCAGAACTTATATAAAATGGATAAGAACTAAGTAATACTGAGTAACTATGTAAAAAGGTTAAAAAGCAGGTTGCAAAAACTGGAAAAAAATTGTGACTTAAATACATTTAATTCAGATTTGCAGCAGTAATTCACCTCTCCTTTTTGGGTTGGTTCCATCTTACTCTAAAGCATCAGAAAATAAATAATTACCTTACTTCACCTCCATACAACCTACATCCTTATGACTATTATGATGCGAGCATAAGTATCACATACAAAAACTTAACTGGCATTTTAACTTAGTTAACTTTTAAAAGCAAATAATTTAAAGTGATTGACATATCTACAGAGATAACTTAATTTTGCTTTAGTCAATGTAATACTACAGCAAAAAGTAAACATTTTTCATTCATTTAGAATTAAGTAAGAATTCTATAAAATGACTTATTGTCAATTTTTCATTAGTTCTCATGTGTGTACATATGTATGTATCCATGCATGTATACACACACATATAACTAACAGAATATAGTACGAGGAATATATTTTGTTAAAAATTATATATAATAAGAATTGAGAAATATATTATTTTTATAAAAATGTCCAAAATAATACAACTGAAAATGTATTATAATAAAATTAATTCATAAAGTATTTTTGTGCAAATTTGATTTCAATTTTAACCTTTTGAGGACGGCTGGCCGATCTAGCGACCAGAAGGAAGATACCCTTAAAAGACTGCGCTGGCCGATCTATCGGTCACGCACTGCTTTCCCCTCTAAACAGCCTTCAAATCAGCATGGGTCCTATTACAGTCCTGAAACATCAATAGCTTGACTGGTTTCTTTTGTATTCAGAAGGGAGGGGAATAGAATACCCTCTTTGACCCTTATCTAGGTATCCCTCTTTTTTCCCTTGTGCTCAAGTTCTTACTAGCAGTGAGCACATAGTTATTTTTGTAAAGATTTTGTTATTTTGATTACTTAATCATTTCATTTAAAATTAATTTGATTTCTTTTTTTAAAAAATGCCTAAATGTAATAGTGGACTTACCACTGAAGAGATTCAGAAAGTTTTAGCTGATTTAGAAGTCCAGTTTATGTATTTTTTAAAAATTTGTATCATATCCAAGAACAGTACTTTAATTCTTGTTTTGTTTTAATACATCTGAAATGTGTCATTGAATTTTTGAAAAGAATTTGTACATGTTGTATATTTCCTTATATATATTTTGTGTTAAGAAAACTAATGAAATGATAACAACTTTCTTCTATAAATTTGAATATTTTGCAATAAAAATAATTAAATCATTATAGTCCAACGTTAATTAAAATCGTTATAGTAAATTACATATTTCCGAAATCTGTTCCTTTTGCTTCAGCTAGGTATTATTTATTATTTTGATTTGTTTACATTCGTACACATAAAAACTATACAAAAATCTGTAAAATCATTTTACTATTACACCATTTTACCTTTTTTAAATAATTTTGCTTATAATATACATCTTTATTGCATTTTTGTTATAAATAAATAATTCTGTAACCTCAATTTTTATTGTATAAACATTTTTAACCTAGAATAAAATTTATTTTGTTATTAATTGTATAATATTTCATATTTTAACATGTTGAACTTAAAACAATATTTAATTATTTGGAAATAAATTTTTAATTTCTAATGTGTCTTCCTCTTTACTTTATTATGCAAATAATTGTATACATTAGTATTATTAAGAAATATATGCTAATAAAAATTTTATTTTCAAAGTTTATTCAAAAAAGCGCTGGAACTTTAACTGGTGATTTTTCTAAAGGATTTTTACTTTATTTTTTTCATACTAAAGAATATAATTACATATTTTCATAATGTATGTTTTTCTTACTAATAGCTATGCATCTGTCAGATTTAAAAATACTTCAGTTCTACATTTTTATTAATTTTCATACCTGTAAAACTACTTAAAAATATATTTGTGGAGAATTTAAAGCAATTTTTGCCTTCAGTTTTTGATGAAAATTTGTGCATAATTACACAATGTATCGCTGTACAGAAACGCATTTTTACTGTTGTCTTACGTTATACTTAATAAGAAGAAAAAAAATTTTAAATTTAAATTGAAACATAAAAAAAACCTTTTTTAATCGTGTATAAACAACAAAATGAAGATATTTACAACTAAAATTTACAGAAATATTTGTGATACATTTTTAAAACTATCCATTTTAGTACTTCAAATTTATTTATAAAATGCAGAGACCAACTTCGACATTTTTTATTATGACAATTGATTATAAAAGTTGAGTATTTGAAGCAAAAACTATTAATTCCGATATATTTTCTTTCAATTTTGTAGGCGACGAATATTAAAAGTTCTTCAGAATAAGAAAAATACCCTGATTTATACAAAAACCTTAGAAGCAAGAATGACATTTTTGCTTTTGTTATATATTATACTTTGGAAGTTCAATAGTGTCAGATTTCCTGATTTTTCGAAACTTAAAGTTTTTTTTCTTTTTTTTTTTCTTTAAAGAAATAATAGTAAATTTCTTTTATAATAATAATAAAAAAAAAAAAAAACTTTGCAAAATGCTCTAAAATCGATCTGAAAGTAAATATATTTAGAACGTAGTCTAACAAAATAGTTATATTGAAATAAAAAAAAATGTGTTATGTTTTTTCCTTGCGTGCACGCTTATTGATTCGTGAGTTACTTTTTATGTAGGATAGTACAAAGAAAGGAATGTTGGGGTGCGCTCCCCGAACATTCCTTTGAACGGCTGCTGAACTTTTGAAACTAACTCTGAATACAGGATCAGGGCTCTTGTGATTGAGCACGAAAAGCAAGTTTTAAGTGCTTTTATATTGGCAAAAAATGCTTAGATCTTTTCTTTTCTATTAAATTGTCGGACATCGGATAAATAGAAACTATGCTGATCTACTTAAAAGAAAGCCCTCTTCCACTTTGCAAACATAGCAGGGGAATGAAAATAACCGTTCGGAGAACTGATATTGTGTTACATTTTGAGAGATAAAATGAAAAGGACCATTCCCCCCCCCCACACACACGCACAGTCTCTTAGGGGACTGTCCAAACGAAGAGGGAGGGGGTAAAATAGCGATATTTGAAGTAAAGTCTTCCTTCGTTTTGAAGAAGGTCAAAGAAAGTAAATTGTTGTCAGTTATCTGTAACCCGACTGAGGAGTGTGCGTTCAGAAGGAAAGGTTTTTGTAATTATTTTGAATGTTGATCGAAAGAATTAGTTTCGTAGGAATGTATTGTCTCTTATGCACAAAATCACACACAAAAATAAGTTCACTATCGCACAAAAATCTCAGAGCAATAATCTTAGAATTTAAGTAATATTATGCAATTCTCTTATTGAAATTTTAAATAAAAAGTAAGGGTTATACAAAAAGGCTAAGAATATAACTTTTTTGTACGAAAGGTGAAAAAAATTTTGAATCCCCAGTATGCTACCATTACTCGCAAAAGAAACAATTAAGTACAAATAAAAATAATATATTCCTTTTATATAAACAAGTTTACCCAGATACATGAAGCTCCTCAGCAACTTAAAAATATTTGTAGTCATAATATTTTGTCTTTGATATCAGCTTATTGTTTGCGTTTTACTATCAAGTATTCTAAAAATTCAAAGCGTTTCCTCTTTTTTACTAATGAAAACATTGGTTACTGTTAGAAATTTTTAAAATTTATTCTTAGAAATATGTAGGTAAATTGATTAATTATTATTTCCTTTACAAGTAACGTAATGGACAAAGTAATGAGATGGACCTCGTAATTTAAATGACTATCAAGTAACGAGAACAATAGCCGAGCAAGAGCCCCCCCCCTTCTAATTTCCACATCACGGCAACGTAAAGATTTTCATTTAATGCATAGCAACTCTACTACACGATGGAAACCCCTAATCGTGGTAATTTTTTAATAAAAACACGAGAAGACTATATAATGTGACACTATTTAACAAGTGGCAACATTTATAGCCTTAGAATGTTCACATTTTATAGCATAACGTGAAACACCTACCTGCTATTCATTTTATTTATTTGCCACAGTAAATGTTTTATCATAACTTTCAGCATATATAGGAAGAATTAGATGAAAATAAAATAAAATTTTAGCATTTGAAAAAGGCTTGTTATATATAAAATAAAATTTAGACCTAGTCTTAGGATTAATTGAGTAATATGAATTCTATTGTATCATAATATAATGGATTATGGTACAAAAAATGACAATTATACATCAAATCTATCATTCCTTTATAAAAGATATGCAAGAAAAATCTTAAGATTTTACTGGCATATTCTAAAAGAGAAAAACAAATATTAATTGAGTAACAATGAAGTTTCCAAAAAAGCATTGTTGATTTATGACGTTATGTTTATAATCGTACAGATACTGTGGATACTTATAAGAGCTTTTGAACTTACTTCATTATCGATTTGAGAAAGTCTGAATTTTACATTGTAACATAAAGAGACAGGTTCAACAATTTTGCTTTTTATTTTATTTTGTATTATTGATTATAATTATGTGCAATTTATGTGATGGATCATACTATTTACTTCTTATTTCTAATTTGATTATTTTAGGTTTTAACTCCAGGTGTGTACCAAATTCCTGCATTTAAAAGAACTAAAATTAAACTTAAAAAATTTTATATCTATTTTAATGAATTTACGGAAAATCAAAATATAAATAAATTTTACATGAGCAAAATCAATTAAATTTGGTTTAGTTTATTGTACCTTTGTCTACAATGAAATAAGCATTTAATTTTTTTATGCAATGATTTATATTATCACTATTTTGTGCTATTTTCTCTCAACGCTTTTAATAATATTAAAGTGGAAATCTAGTTGGAAAACAGCTTAAATTGTTAGGAAATAATTTTTTTTTAAAAAATAAAATAAATACATTGTTTGAATTTTCTTGAATTGAAATCATACGTAATTACTACATTGGATTCTCCAAAAAAACATGTTTCCCTAAGAAAGGGAGACTCTTTGCATTTAGGGACTTTCTAAGCCGCGAACTTTCCCTTGGTCAGCGGGAGACCAACAACTATATGGTTCCTTTTGTCCTCCGATGTTTGATACTCTCAATCAGTGACAGAAAAGGGGAAAGTAAACTTCGCTGAAAGTGCCATCTTGTAGGGCCTTTTCCTTACAAAACCCGCCGTCTCCAAAAGGTTAATTTCCTTTCAGAAAATTTTTAGATAAGCTTGTAAATGGGATTTATTACTGTGAAGTTTATACCAGGAAATGAAAATAAAATAATTGATGTAAAATTCGATTTATTAATTTTTAGTTACAAGAGTAAATTTAGAGAACAGATTGCAAAAGCTCTCACCTTACATAGCTCCCATTTTTCAACCATGGGAGCAACACAACCTCCAAGTACAGTAAACTGATTTTCACTCAAAAGCATGAAACTGTTTTGCATCATAATCTTGCCAGGTTTTAAATAAATCTTGGTTCCAGGTGGCGTATCCATGCTATATATATAAAAAGTACTTTATATTCTATCATCTAAATTTTTAGGAAGTAACTTTGTATTTTTGTCTTTGATAAATTCAAAAATATATTTTCATGTTAACTAATGTTTTAAGGATGCAAACTACTTTTTGAAAAATCCAGATTAAAAGAGTACAACCTTTTATTTTTCATTCACTACATTTGGTCACTTCCACTAACATTATACACACTGTCTACCAAGAAATAATTGGACACATTAGGAAATGAAGTAACCTGCTGCTTTACGATACATCATGCCTACCACTGTTATAAAGTACATGGGGAACAATGGAGTCATTTGCATGAATGTTGACACACAGTTTAAAGTGCTTTAATTTCAAAAGAGAGCAATAATTAATTATCAAAGAAATGGTTGAAACATGAATTTCAGTGAGTTGAAGTACCCTAAATCAACTTGGTGAGCTACCTGTTTTGCAAAAGGAAAATGATTGGTGAATGTTGGAATGTAGTTTGATTCAGCAGACACACACAACTATGCATTTAAGACCAAAGCAGACATACAGCCACGTCATCTAGAACTATTTGCACAATCCCGCCCACATATGCAAGAAGTTTCAACAAGCATCTAAAACTGTTACTTCAATTAATACCATTAGAAAGGTAGCATATTTGTCTATAGTTAAAAGAATTTTGAAGCTGCCTACAAACCTTTGATCATGGATTTTGATAGTGCAACTTGGCTAACATAGTACAAATCTCAGTAACAGTGGCCTGTAGAACAAAGGAAAGTTTCACTGCAGCAATAAATCAAAGTTCACCCTCAGATTGGATAGCAGGATCTAAGCCTGGCATCTACCAGGATAACAGCTCTCCCCAGAATATGTTATGCCAATAGTACAACTCAGAGATGATGGTTTTAAATTGTGTTTGTTTCTCTTCATATGACTTGAAACTCTTGGTCGTAATACCTGGTACGTTTGATGATAAAACTTATTGCACCATTCTGGATGCCCATGGATATCCTACATTGTGACAGTTTTACTAAAGGATTATTGTTGCTTCCAAAAAAGACTATGTGAGCTGTCAAGTTTCAAAGTAAATATAAAAATCTAAAACATCAACATCTACAATAAATAATGTCATCTGACATTATCTATTAATTAATTCTATTCAAATAGAATGTGATCTTAATTTATCATAAATAAATGAGAAATACATCACATTAATTTAAAAGCACAGAAAGTAGACCTTATTTAATTGTGAAAGCACAAAAGTTAGATTTTTACTAACATAAAATATATTTTAAAATTTATTCATGGGTGAAATTTCCCAATTGTGGCCCAATCAATATATAATCCTAGAGTCCAAAAGCAACAAAAAAAAAAAAAGAGAAAAAAATTAATATTAATTATTTTAAAATACACAGCACTATCTTCAACTAAAATTCATTTAAAGTTTAAAAAATTCAGAAAGCTAAGATAATTTTCATTGAAAAATATGACACATACTTTATGGATTTCCACTGCCCCCATTGCAAACAATTAACAAACATATTTCCATCGGTTAAAAGAAGCCTTAATATTGGTGGTGCTCCAGAACCATACTCATATTTAGGAGCACTGGCATTCTTGATTTTTTGAATTTGTACAACACAAGATCCCAATATCTACAGGAAAGAAACATTCATATATAACTTATTTTTATAATTATCATCATATTATGAATAAATTTAAGTAATACTTTCAGTGGAATTATCATAGAGTTCTTTCTTATACTAGTTGTAACAAAAAATGTAAATTCAGTGACAATTTAAATTTAAAATAAATGTTTAATTATGTTTACAGCTATAAGAAGAAATATTTTATTTTTTGTAATATATTTAATTAAAAATTAATAAACATATACATATAAATATATTTATACATACACTTTTTAAAAAAAAATATATCTCATTTGTTTAGAAATAAATTTCTTTATAATAATACTTTAATTAATAGATAGGATTTTAAAAATCTGTAGCTGCTCAAATTTGAGGTAAAAAAACTGCCAATATTCATATTACTTCTCATTTGGTTAGCATCCTTACATGTAAGTTTTTGCTTAGTTTTTCCTTAAAAAATTATTTTTTAAGGAAAAACTAAGCAAAAACTTACATGTAAGAATGCTAACTTTAATTTTACTTTAATGTCTGGTACAAAATACACGTGTGTTAGTTTTAGGCCTAACTTTTCAACATGGCTCTGTTTTTTCTATTATGTCAAACATTTCTGCTGTATAGGGATGGTGGATCCATAAAGTATACTTAATCCTAATTTCGCTGGTCCTAATTAAGCAACAGTTTTAGAAATCATAATAGGTCTCCATTTTAGTCCATAGACTCTTTTGGTTTCTTCCATTTTAAAAGTTCTACTTCTGTTTCCTGTTATACATATTTTTATCCAAATCTAGTACAATATTCATTTCCACCATTTATTTTTTAGGTTTCCATCTTTTAGCTTTGTGGGTTGTATATTTTTGTCTTAATATTTTATCTCATTTTATTATGCTATATATATATATATATATATATACTATTATTAAACTTATGCCATTTTATATTATTACAATTATTTATCTTAAAAACAATTATAAATTATTTATTAAAAAAAATAAACCAATAAAAAAAATTTATATAAAGTTAAATATTTTGAGATTATTTACAACAAAAAAAAATAAACTTCTTTCCACATTCAAATTCATAATTAAGTTAATAAAAGTAAAACCCCAAAATACATTGATTAAAAACCACTTAACAAAGTATGGTAGAAAAATATGTTATAAATTATAATCAAGGGCTGTTTAAAAAGCAACCAACTTTGAATTTTCTAAAAGACACAGATGCTAGGATGGCATCACTATGCACAGTGGAAGAAGACAACTTAATGCACATGCTTAAATTTTTTCTTCTAATTCAAATGGGCTAGTTGCTACCTACCGTCATTGAATAACGTTCAGTTATAAAAGCTCATTGAATTGTTGACTTTTCTCAAGAAGAGTAAATGAATTGAGCAAAGAAACCATATCAAATTTCACCTAAAACTTAGCGATTCTCAAAGCAAAACAATTTATAAGAATCAACAGGTGTTTGGAGACAATGCTATGGGGGCTACATAAATGTAATAGTTCTATTGATTCAAAAATGGTTGTGACCAGCATTCTGGGAGGCCACAAACTACTCAGAGTGGAGATGTTCTTGACAGAGTGGAAAATCTAGTAAGAGGAGATCCTCAGTTGACTGTACAAGAGATTTCCGAAGAAGTTTGGATCAGTCAAGATTCCACACATGCAGTTGGGCATAATAATTTGAACATGTGCAGAATGGCTGCGGCAAAATTTGTGCCCAGCCTACTGGCAGAACAAAAGGACTCTGTCTTCTTGACGAAACATAGTATTCTAAATGTTTCCTAACCTCCTAAATCTAAAGGCATGGATCCTTGTGGTTGTTTCCACAATTGGAGACATCATTAAAAGGATCCCATTTTGACAATGCAGAAAACAGAGGCAGAAATAATCATCATTCCAAAAGAAGCCTTTAAGAAGAATTTACAGCAGTTGAAAGATCAATGGATTGTGTGTGGAAGTGCAAGGAACATACTTTGAAGGAAACCAGTCCCATTCCCATTACACAATGTACTTCTTCCAGACCACAGATGTGGCCACAGTAGCCAAGTGGTCTAGGCATCGAATCATGGTCAGTGTGTCATGAGTTCAATCTCAGTACCACTATAGTCCCCGCCGTGTAGGGGAGCGATGCACGTTAAATCTGTCGAGAGCTCAAATGTCTTCCCGTTGGTGTGGTGTGGTAGTTAGGAGAGGGGGTGCCAGCTCAGGTGTCGTCTGCGTCACTTTACCATGGTTCAAAATTACGCGGACCGTCACCAAAAGCCCTCGTGTTGCTAGACAGTACGAAATTAATATTCACTCACTCACTCCAGACCACAGATTGGATACTTTTAAAAAGGCTTTTGCATAAATACAAATTGGTGTGTGCATACATGATATTATCAATAAAATAAAATATTAAAATATGAGTAATTAAATTTTAAATATTACTTAAACCTCAATACCTGAGAATAGAATTTTAAAATTGACAAATAAAAGTAAAATAAAAAAAAGGTATTACAAATTCAAATGACATACTTTAAAAAGTTGCATATAAATCATAAAATCAATAGAAGTGTACAATTTTCTTTTTTTCAAAACAATAATATGAAATATGAAGGAAAAGAAAAACATCTAACACATACAAATATTGCTAAAATTTTATGTAGCATGATTTATCTTATTATAAGAATGAATAACTTACAAAGTCTAATTTTGAAGCTCTCATATCTTCTGGGAAAAAATTTCCACCAATTTCTTTTAAATCCATCTTGAAAATAAAATTAAAAATAATTAAATTATAAAAGTTGAAAAATCTGAAGAACATATTATTACTCACTATTAATTGCAATTAATTTTTAAGTACAAATCCATTTGCTAAACATGAAAACATTTGAATTTTATGAAACCTCTGTTGCCTAAATGAGTCAACTTTATTAAAATAAAAGTATAATAGTAAAATATTATCTTTATAAAAAAATTAAAACTTGAATTTAAGAACATATACAGACAACATGTATTCAAAATTAATATGTGTACCAATACAAATATTTTTTTGGAAATGTATAACATCAAACCAAGGAATAAGAGGTGATTTTTTTTTAAATCATAGCATGAAGTAAAAAAAGTATTATGTGACAAATTTTCCAAGGCATTTACAATATATTCTTTGCATCAAGCAGCATATTAAAAAAAGGCAATTTTAAAATAGAAATAAAGCACTGCTAATTTAGCTAATGATACTTAAATGATGAATAGATAAATATATTTACAGAATGAAGTTGTTTCATGCAACCTCAAGTTTTGAACTGCCAACCAATTTAAAATTTTAGTGACATACAAATTTCACATTATTTCCTTTAATGAATGTTGTAATAATAATCATTAAAACAATAACAAGCTATAAGTAGGTGGATTTTAAGAATTTCTAACCATAATTTTCCATGCCTAAGCAAATGAAGCTATGGTCTTGTGCATGTATGTAGGGGATATATATATATTATATATATATATAATGTACAATCATAAATATTTTGTTCATTAGATTTTTCAAAAAAATTATACACAAATAGTAATTAAATTAGAAAATACTGATTAAAGTAATATAAAATCAAAAAATTTACATCAAGTATTTAATTTAAAAAATTTATTTGGATCAATATTAATAATACAACAAACTCACATCCAATGCTTTTTGAATAACTGCTGATACAGTTACTCTATCCATACCTTCTTTACACAGCTCAAGTCCTTCCTTGGATAAATTCCTAAAAATATATTTTGTTTATAAATTAAAATGACAAAAAAAGTAAATATTTTCTTAAAAATTTTGTAATTAAATTACATTACATCTTCAACGAACAATCACTGAACAATAAACATATTTCCAATGAGAGGGAAAAAACAGGATTGTATTGTTTGTTTTGATTGGAAAATATCAGGTAGAACGTGTCAAATGACTTATTGAGATACATGTACTGATCAGCCTGCAGTGCATATTGAGGAATACTTTAAAATTTACTACACTATACAAAATTATAAGAAATATATAGTAAATATATATTGCAAGTACATGTTTCTCAACGTCTACAAATTCACATAAATTACTCAGTTCCAAATACATATTATATAACGTGATGACTTGTAGGTATACATTTTTGTGACAAAGTGGCATTTAGTTGCTAATAGGTAGCATCCAGAATGACTTAGAATGCAAAGAGTTAAAATGCATCATAATGATCTTTACAAAAATGAAACTTGAACCTGATACTCTCTTTAGTTTAAGTTCATTACTATTCTAACAGGACTACTGAGTCCTCAAACTTGAGAAAACTTAAAAGTTTTTTTTAAAAAAATACAATTTTTTTTTTCAGACTCTAGGTAGACTTTTTGTGTGCCAACAAGTATAACACAAGGCTTACAAACGTAAGTCAATACTCAATCAATAGTGGTAGGAAGTTTCAAGTACAGGGATAGAAGCACAAATGGGAATCAAAAGGTAAAAGAAACAAGAATGGATGCAAATACAATAAACACAGAACAAAATACAAGATTGTTCGCATGCAAAAACGGAGACGTTCGGTAATTAAAATTATACAATGGTGAAGGCTTGGAAGCGCATTGTGATCAGAATAAGATTTTCAAAGTACAAATGCATAAAAAGCATACATACACACAAATACTTAAAAATATACACAGACATATATATATATACGCACTTGCAAATATGCACATATATATATACATACATGTACAGTAAATGTTAGCAAACACACAAAATACAATATTAAACACTTATTTTATATTATATAACTAAATCTAAGTATTCCTCACCTTACAATGTGAATTTCATTGAATTTTTTTTATTTGTAGTTAAAGGCAATTTTGAGAAATGAAGCAAAAATAGTTTTCACTCAGTGTATTTAATTTGAAAACAATTATTGCAAGAAGAAATAATGCCCAAAAAGTTACTTTGATATGTTTTATTTCAAATTCAAAACCTTTTTTTAATCAGAAATGTACCCTAAGATGAAAATAATTCAAACATGAAAAAAGTACTATTTATATTTAATTTATGAAATAATTTGTGTAAGTTAGTTCTAAATAAAATTTGGTAACACACAACACTTACGTACTATCCCAACATTCATAATAATTTGCTAAGTTGGCAACGCCGATTTCGCATGTGTTGTAGGTCCTGAATTGCAACCATGTGCTTTGTTTCATATAATATTGCCAATATGGTAGCGATAATACCTAAATACCTGAAATTCTTTTAAGAACTAGTTCAATTTTTCTTCAGGTGAAGGCATATGCCACACAGAATGGTTGCAGAAGGTTAGAATTATATTATCAGAGAGTTTAAACCACATTTTACACTTTCTCAACTGCAGACCAGAAATGAAAAAAATATACTAATATATTATAAATGTGCTTATCTGAAGCATATTTTAAAAAATATGAGATAATTTGAACCCTATTAAATTATGTTTCATTTAAATATTATATATAATACAGTGGTGGGTAAAAATATTGTATTACCAACAAAAATAATTTTTTTTGTCAATTTGAAGCATTCTTTTGCTCACCAAAATCAATTTATTTGCTGCAATGCAAGTTATGAGATCCATCACATCTTTATTACATCATACAGAGATTGAAAACTAGTACAGCAAAAAATAATATAAACAGAATGCAAAAAGGATAATTGTTGGTAACTGTGAAAGTTAATTGTGATTTTTTTTATGTCATGAAGGCATGGCTCCACATATTCAATTGTCACCACATAAGAAAAAGTGTAAGAGTTGCTTTAGTCAAAGAATGATTTGTGAGGTGTGATTGAGGGGAAAAAAATAGAATGCTATCATTCTACATTTTAAAAAGAGTAGTTAAATAAAAACAGAGAGCTTTAAGTTGTAGCCCACTGGTCGACACTATCCAGTGAGCATCACCAACCCAGCCAATCCCAGTTTATTTTGATTACATTGAAAAATTTATAGCAGATGTAAGCCATAGAAATGAAGTAAGAAACACAATATTGACATATGTAATGAAATTGAGCATTTTAATTGTAATTAATGATGAGATTTAACTAAAATTTTCTATTCAGTGACATACATGGATAATTCCTGTAATGAAATTAAATATCATAATTATGATCATTGAGATTTAAGAAGCCATAACTTTTCATTGTGACACAATTGGGAATGAAGTTAACTAGTGGAAATTATTAGCAGTGACTTCAAATAAGTTAATTTGGATATGTAAATAATTTTTACACAATTCATTTTAGAAAATTTTTCTCACATTGATAAATAGCTCCAAAATAGCATGCAATTTATACAACTGGTCTGTGTGAAAGGAAGACTTATAATATTCCAGCAATAATGAGTTTAAATTAACCATAATTTTCTACTGCCAGAGCAACAACACCTTTATGTTGACACCATCATCATGTTTTTCTGAACAACATTTACAAATACTTCAGAGATATGAGTCTCCTCTACAGTGTTCAGATCATGAATGTTACGCTACACAATTTTTATACATCCCTCAAATAAAAAGTAACCCCTGTGAAAGGTACTTGAAACGTGTGAACTCAACCAGGGCCAAAGGGAAACGAACTATGTGTCAATTTTTGTCAGACAATTGAAATTACATTTTCTGCAATATAATCTAGTCTTCAAACTGCAGAGTTTACTGAAAAATTGATTTTTTTAAAAAAAATAAATTGTTTTTATCTTGGCCCCCTTTTTTTATATCGCAGTAACCATACAATTTTTAATCTACCATCAGTAAATTATTTCTCATATAGAATGAATTGTGTGGAAACTAGTAATACTTACTTCAGTTTTCTTAGACTCAAGAAAAGTGTTCAAGACACTTCTCTCTAGGACATCAATCTCAAAAAAAGAAACTAAATCATGATCGGCCTTTTTAACCCACATATACATCAATAAAATCTGGATCATACTTTTTCATTTATCAAATCAACTATTCTTTCACAGACTTTCTATTATGATGCTTGTTCATTTCTCTTGTCTTTTATTTTTCAATAAATTAATGAGTTTAGTCCTTCTAAACCAAATATGTGTCTTTCAAATTGAACGTTTCAACAAATTTGAAATAAATTCTTTAACCATGCATCATTGTATCGGATATTTTTCCCTTTCACCCAAAATTATAGAAATAAAACATACATAATAAACTATACCTTTCCTAATTAACAGGAAACTTAAAAAAAATTAATAGGAATTTGAATTGTACTATTTAGCAAACATAATGAACTAAAAGTCAAATGCTTACAGTTAATGATTATCTACTTTTTCAGAGGTTTAAAAACATTAAAAATTGTTAACCTATTAAATTAATACATTAAGAAACACAACAAACTACTTACAATTTTAAAAATATTACTAAAAGATTTCTGCTAGATTCCAAGAATCATTTACTGATCATTTAAATTGTTTGAATAATTAGTCACTTTTTGTAGAAGATTTTGTTGAAAAATTCCTTTCTTTAATTATACACACTCAAAGAATATCATTTGATTGTATAAAGCAATATAAAATAATTCAAGGATAAGATTTTTTATTTTATTTTATGTAATTGACAAGAGAAATGAAATAAGTTGTATAACAAAAATTAATCAAAAAAATTATTAAATACACAAAGTAAATATGTGAAAAAACGAAGGAAAAAAACAAAAATTAAATAAAAATTTATTAAAAACCATATCAAAACTTTAGCAAGAAATTTAACTGGCCTTAAAAATCTTTGGATTTTTAAAATAGTGACATTTAATGAAAAATATAAATTTAACTAATTCAAATGAAAACAACTACAAGATAAAGTAGAAAAATAAATATAGTTTTTAAAAACGGTTTAAAAAAAAGGTTCTAAAAACATTTTTAATATAGTCAATAATAAGTTTTCATTTCTTAATTGTAAAACTTATAAATGGCTATTTGTTTAGAAACATTTGTGAATAGCTGATTCTCTACTATTTAAAGTTCATTTTAATTTATGATTTATAAATAACTTCTAGCTAAATTAAGAAATTATGGTTTTTTTTTTAGGAAAGGTCGCCAATGTATTGTTCTTTGAGATTTAACTGACTTTTACGATTCACTTAATACTATATTTTTGAATTAATGCAGCAGCAACAAAATTATATTTTATGAACATTTGATGTCTAGATTTTGCAATACCATTTCTAATTGAAATTCTAACGAAAAGTTCATTGAAGTTTAAAGATGAAATATAATATTAAATATTTTTAAAAACGCTAAAAAAGATATAAAAAATAAAAATTATGTTTGAATATTAATTCTGAAAACATACCAGCCCTTGGATACTAATTCAGAGAGAAGATCCATGTTAATTTATTTGCAGTACCTATCAACTTGCATAAAGTTAAACAGAATAATCAAACTGCACGAACAAATATTATTAGTTGGTTATGCATGTGGAAAGTACACAAAAATGCATGCTTTGCCAGCGTTGTTCTTCAATTTTCGTTTGTCAATCTGAGGTGGCACGTATTTAACAATCTTTTATATTTACTTTCCCTAGTATTCTTCACACTTTGCAATTCCTCTAATCTAGGTAGTGAGTTGATTTCTAATAAATTTCTGATTACCTTTAACTCTAATTAGCATTCTATTTAAACTAATTAAATTTTTAAGTTTGTATGAAGTGAAGCAACTATCTTTTTCGCTTTTTGTTGCTATGGTAACGAATTCACATGTTATGTCAGATGAAAAAGGATTTTTAATATATGTATTCCCTCCCCATTCAATAAGTATATATGATGAATGAAGGAGATCTGAATGAAGAACATTCTAGGTAAGACATTTTATGAAATGATCAATGAAAAAATATCTATTTTGGATAAATATTTAACTATTTTGTTTTCATTTAAATCTGTATGATTTGGTTGTTACAACATTTTATTGGATTCACACAGCGACGCATTTCCATCCAAGGTTAATAAAGAAAAATCAAAAGCTTCATCACATATTTTGAGAATATCCTTATAATTATGACAAGGGCCTGTCCTAATTCAAAAAAAAAAAAAAAACTACAGAGAAATTAAAGGAGAAAAAAGAAAACCAAAGCATAAAAAAGCTTTAAAAAATATTATTCAATCCGAAAATCCTTAATTTAGTCAATTTATAATTATATTTTTATAAATGTCTATAAATAATCTTAGTATATATTATTTTACGACTTCCCGAATATTCAATAATTTTGCTAAACAAATTTTAAAAAGGATTCAGACCTTTTAGTCTCTCAAGGTTTTTTTAAGAATGATTCATAAAAACTAGTTTAAAAATTTAAATATTTTACAGTACTCCTTTGAACGATCGATCATATATATATATATTCTTGATATTACATGCTTGTTATAAGTGTAGCTAATTTAATTACTAAGCAAGATTTCAAATTCTCAACAAAGTAACTGAACCAATTTTCTTCCAAGAAAATAAAATAAACCTTAGAATTTTGGTATTGGTTTTGTTGCATTTCGTTGAAATTATGCTCGTAAAATATGTTGAAAGTTGCAATTTATAGGCTCCATATTTTATATAAATAAAAATTCAGAGGTTTATTTATGATGTTTTGCTCCTAAAAGTAATGTCGAGCTTCTCAATCTCTGAAAGCACGAGTCTTTTTTTTTTTGCCAAATACGTATTTGTTCATGGCTAGTGGTTGGTTTTCAAACGGTTTGAAACAATAATCCATGGTGTTTAATTTCTAGGATATATTCAATTCAAGAGAAACAAAACTTGAGCTGTGACGCAAACGCATCAACGTTTTCTAATTTTTATTATTTTGTAGTTAAATTTTAATAAAAGCACCTAAAACGAATGCGTGTTGCACTGAATAAGTTCCACAGTAAAATTTTGTGAGCCCTTCTACTTATGGTATATTGTTGAAATTTGTTTTGAATAGTTTTCGAATAAATTTTCATTGATAATTCACTATGATTTATTCTATGAAGGATTCTGCATCTGGACGGCATTAGAAAATTTTTGTACCTCATACTTGCATCTTTAAATATCTTTCATTATACTTTCATTTTTCACTATTAAATCTTTCGATTATTCAATCATATGTAGTTTTGGATAGATTTAGAAGTAAGATTGAAAGTAAATACACTGGTATGCAAAACTTAAGAAACTGGTTTTTTTTCTTCTGCCATAACTCCGTGAAAAATTATCCGAGAGACATGAAATTCAGAAATAAGAGACAGAATTTTGTAATTGAATGATGACGAAAGCATAGTTGTTCAAAAATGTATACAATGTATATAGTATGGAATCAAACAAACAAAAAAGAGGCTTTATTGAACTCAATGTATGATTAAACATGATTGTCTGTTCAAGAGGAAGAACAACAAGCAGATATTCCTTGGTATGGGATATGCTCTCTCCTTACTGCAATGGTTGCTTCGCACGGTCTCCCTATACTTAACACCATATTGTCTAACTATTCTTGAGGTAAGAGTACATACACCTCAATGAGCATTTGTTTCAGTTGCTGAGTGACCCCGGAGGATTTAATCGTGCCACAAGGCATTTTTCCAAAACAACCTACACATGCTCTATGGGATTTCAATCAGGAGAGAACGCTGGCCAATCCATTCGAGTGATATCTTTACTTTCCAGTAGCTGCTAAACATCAGCAGTCTGGTGTAGCTGTACATTGGCATCCACGAAAACAAAGCCTGGTCCAATACCCACTCGGGGCAGACTCACACGGGGAAGGATCACCTCTTTACAATAGCGATTTCCGGTTACAACTCAATCTGCCCGTTCAGCATAATGACTCCTTAGACAACAACTACAACAACTCCAGAACTACCGTTACGGTCTCTTTCCGTGATGTTATTGGGATGGAATCATCTCTCGACTTCTCTCCAAATCAACTGGCATTGAGAATTGCTTGTGACACAGAAACGACTCTCATACACTCCATTGATGAGATGCTCAGTTTTTGTGCTTCTTACACCACTCTAAACAGTGCCGCCGATGGCCAACTTTCAAAGAGATGCAGCGTTCAGGACGGCGGGCAAATTGGCCACCCCTGTGAAGAGCGTCTTGCCACAGTAAACCACGACACTTGACGACCTGTTGCTGTACGCATATGCTGACTGATTTCACCTGCCTGACGATAAATCAGTCATCCACTGCAGTTGTTTTCCTAGGGCTGCCACCACCAATTTTTCTAACAGCTGTTCCTATGTTTTGAGTGCTAAACGAGTTTTATTGATTCCGAACTCTTCAGCTGTTCTGATAAAACTACGCCCCAATCATTCTTCCATGTGTGAAGTCGTCCAGGTTATTTCTTATAACCATATTTCACGAAAAAACTCACTTGCAATTGCAGCGAATGTCTTTAATTACTCCTCCGTTCTTCCTTTTTTTTTGTAGTCTTAACCTGCGCGCTCCGAACGCAAACGTTTTGTGTACACTCACGTCGCCTATGACGTTTTGCTCCTAACATTTGCATACGCATTGCGAGTTGCGTGTTCATTGTACTGATCGCAATAACCCCTTTTCTGCGATTTCATGGCTATCTGCCTAAAATTTATATTGTTGCTTAAGTTTTGCACACCAGTGTATAGTGATGATGATGAGATGCGTACTTGATAGAAAGATATATTCGATATGCAATATTTGTATTTTAATATCATTTCATACAATTTTTTCAAAAAAAAAATCGATGACTAATATCTTTAAACTACACTGGTGTCCAAAAGTTAAGCATAATGGATAATTATGTGAGAAAAATGGATAATTATGGATATGGATAATAATGGAAATGGATAATATGTGATAGAAGGAACTGTATTAGAATGGTGGAAACGAGATTGCACGCAGGGCGCCAATCCTAGCAGGTGTGCAGCCGTGCACCGCATATGGTCCTATCAATCAGCAAAAAATGTTTTGAATTTCTCAAAATAAAACTTATAATAAGTTGAATAAGTATGTTGAATTTTAAATAGTTATTGAAAAATCAAAAGTTCCGTTTCCCAATAACATAACACAGTTTAAGAAAAGTAGAATGTTAATGCAAAGTGTTTTGGTCCATTGTCCATCAATGATACTATTTACACACATACTTCACTTGATAGCAAAATTTGTGGCAAAACTGGCAATACCGTTAATAGAAAAAATAACATTTCTTTTGTTTTGTTTATCATGGGCAACTCGAAAATGATTTTTATGAAAGTTGTTTTATGAAGACATATAAAGTGGTTAATATTATCAAAGACATAGGAGCGTTTAAATTCAATATGTATTGGGGGAAATTAAAAGTTTTCAATTTAATAATAGCTTTACAATTAAAAAAAAAACGAAATAGAAAAAAAAGTTTTTTTGTGTCAATAGTTTTACAACGCTTTTAAGAAATGCTCGTTTTTCTTTTTAGTGTAAGTATACCTCTATTAAAAGGTATTTTCTTGTGATTTTATTTGGTATCTAGTAATTAGAGAAAAAATATTGCAGCTTCTTTTGAATGATTTTCATCACAAAGCCTTTTTTAAAAATACTTCAATATTCACAAAATATTATTAATGTTAGCGAAGTTTGCCGAAATTCTAAGATTTATTTTACATTGTTGATACTTAATGGTACTTTAGTACTGTGTTAAAAAATTGCGGATTCAATGTGTTTTTTTAAAAAGTTCTAAATGTAACAAGATGCCATATAATCAAATAAGCACAAATCAAGAGATTCACAACATTGCACTGAGTACAAAAATAAAGCGTACATATATTGATCATGATTTGCTTTGAATAACGAAAACATATATTAAAAGCTAATCATGATCAATATATACATATCTTTCCGTTTATATGAATACTCCATCTCCTAGTTGAAGAGTAATTTCATATCAACCAATCCACTTTGCCCAGACATGTCAAACACGCGGCCCGCCAATATATAGGTTGTGGGCCACCGTGACTTTTTTTTAATTAAAAGCTTTTTCATTTGTAGATTTAACGTCTTTTAAAGCTTTTTCATTTGTAAATTTAATGTCTTTTAAAGTTTTTTCATTTTGTAAATTACTTGAGGTAAAGTTTTCTATTAACTTACAGTATATATATTTGTTGTTTATTCTTGTTTTAAAAGAAATCCTAATTGCTTAGAAAAATATCGTTTAGACTAAAAATATTTTATTAAAATGTTTCATTTATTAAAATTAAATTAAAAGAAATTAAATTAATTTCATTCATTTTAAAAATTAATTTACTATACGAAATTAATTTTTGTGAAATTCTTAAATGCATTTATGCATATTTTTCACTATTAGCAGTTATTCTATAGTAGAGTAAATTTACAGGAGAGAAAGAGAGAGGAACTTCTCAGTGGACTGTATAAAAACTGTATTTATCACACAATTTATGCGGTTACGCTAAAAATCATGTTAAATGTTACAAGTCAATGTTACTCTTCTATGCCGATTTCAACCCGTCTGTCCCTTTTGGTCAGGGACTTCGCACATCCTGGGGGCAGAGGAACTGTCCATTAAAACCCCACTCTAAAATTGGAGAATATTAGAATGGCAATGTAAATATCCCACAATTTATCGTATGTGCAACTTATATTCCTCTTTCTCCTTCTGTCTTTGGAATGTCCAATCGGTGAGAGGATCAAATTGTTGTCAGAGGCAGTGTGTGCCACAAGACGAAACATAGACGATCAAGACAAAGTGTAGTGCTTGCTCAATCGTTTTCAAATGAAAGTGTGGGTTTTGGTTTTAATTTATATTAATCTAAAAAGTTATCTAATTAAAAAAAACCTCAACAACAATGAGAAAGTAAAGATCAGTTGAAGAGGAGCATCGTAATTTTCAAGAAAAATGGGAACTGCAATGTTTTGGTGTCCAAAACAAGAATAAAATATTATGCCTGATAAGTATAAAAACTCTGTTTCAGTTGCTAAGGTGTATAATCTTAAAAGGTTCTATGACACAAATCATAAAATAATCAAAAACGATCATTTTAAAATATTTGTCGATTCAGCAACAGCACTTGCAAGAAATCGCGAATTTTTCATCTCGAAGCTCAGAGAAAAGGGCAGTTTATTTGATTAAGAGGGCAGTGATGAACCATTTCAAAACCCTTCCAGCAAATGAAGACTGCTTTTTATTTTGGAATTCTTGATCACGAGATCTCTTCAGTAAATGAGAGATATATCTTATTATGTGAGAGTGCTGTTCAACATTTTGATTTCTGTATGAATTTCACAACATTTATAATGATGAAAGCCTGCTTGGACTTAGATGTTAAGTTACAGGTACAGAAGGAAGAAAGTATTGTGAACGATATAGACGGTATACAATTCTAATGAAATAATTCCATACAGAGATATTTTTCCTGGTAAAAAAGCCAATTGAGATAGTAGAAATCATTGTCAAAAATGATTTAATTCCCTGTTTTCCAAATTTTGCTAGCAATAAGAATGTTTTAATCTAACCTGTTTCTGTAGCTTCAGGTAAGCGAAATCTTCTGTAAATTAAAAATTACTTGAGAAATAATAATGTAACACAAGAAAAGAGATTTCGGATTTGACCATCATCTCTATTGAATCCAAAATCTCTGAAAAAATTGATTTCATTGAAATTACTGACAAATTTGCTTCTCAGAAAGCCAGAGAAGTTATTTTATGTTGATTATTAGGCAGTCTTTGTAGAAGGACTGATTTACACTGATGTTCAAAATTAAGAAAATTTGAACATTTTTGTCAAATTTTATTTAAAAGAAATGAACAAAATGTAAAAATACTCCTTCAAAACAGAGATGTAGAGGAGACCGGGGCAAGATGACAACGTTAACAATGTTTTGTTGTTTATTAATTTATTTTTAAGGGAAGTAAAAGCAATTTTACATGAATTGTTAGAGTAGTCCTTTGTAGTATTAAAATATATTACAATTTAATTTTTCAAATAAAAGAAGCAAAAAATAATTTTATTTTTTTCATAACCTTAATAAATTGTCCTCTTGCCCCAGTACTGGGGCAAGAGGACGACTCTGAAAAAGGTTGAACATATTTTATCTTTTGCATGTGTTACATGGTTTAACAAATGATAACTGTGTTTTTACATCTTACAAATTATCAAACTAAGTGTAATGCATTGTAACGTAATGTTGAAGTGTTTAGTTGTGTACCTAACAATAGTCACAAATAAAAATGCCATTTTTATAATTGGGACATTCCTCATGCCAACACTCTTGGCATTTTCAGCACTGGATTCATTCTTTTGTTGGAGGGTTCCTCTTCACACGCAGGACATTTTATAACACCGTCCTTTGAGTTTGATACAACTGGAATGTTTGGCCAGGAATTTATAGACTTAGGCCTAAGGAACAGTTTGAGTTTTTTTCGCTCTCTTTTTAGCTTCACGGGCTTCTTTTCTATCTTTTTTTTAAAAAACTTCTTGCTCTTCCTTCTGCTTTTTCCTTTGTTCTAACATTTCTTTGATGGGTGTGCTTGTAAGAATGCTAGAGCTCAGTTTTTTGCTTTTTCTTTTTTTCTCACATTATGTAGTTTTAGACAATAGTTTGAAATAACAGGCCTCTTTGGTGCATCGGAATCAGCATTTGCCATAAGTTCTGGTTTTTTTTGGAGGGTTTATATGTCGGTTTTACTACCGGGGTCTGAGGAATAGCACTATTATTCTGTTTCATTGCCAAACAGCATCATGGTTAGTAGTTTTTACCGCAGCATAGTAATGTTCGCTAAACACAAGAGGATTATGAGGCTCGATCTCATGTTCTTTAAACCCTTTCAACGACATTTCCAACTGTAGCTGATTTGAAGTAAGTGATGCTCAAAACCTCACCAATATTTTTGTCTGTGATAATTTGTCTGGATGAGTGACCATAAATTTGTCACATGCTTGGCTATAGTACGTTTTTAACTAATCTAAAAATAACACAACAAGGGGCTGGAGACGATGCGATGTGTGCGGCGGCAACCCATCCATGATGATTGTTTTCGTTCTGCAGTATAAGATAGCCTGCAAAGTTATATGAATTTTGTGATTGTGAAAAAACAACAGAGTAGGAGATTCTTTGCTTGGATTCACATGAAAATAAAAGTGCTTCAAAAAAGAGAAAAATGTGCCTTCATTGTTACAGCCGTTATCACTACAGTTGCCTACAGTTCCTGGTGGGGCTCTTTCAACAAGTTCAGGAAGCATTCGTTTTCTCGCAAAAAATCAGAAAAGGTGGCAGGTAAAAGCCAGTAGCTCTAAATCAACAAAGTATTGTCACATTCCTTCCTATTTAGGGGGAGGGGCTTAGTGGAGGGCAAAAATGTCTTCCTCTGATCACCCTCTTTCGAACGAAACCTTTCCCAATCCGATGCACCCCTTAGCTCCAGAAGAGATGGAAGCGCAAGGTCGCACGGACATACACACAGTGATCCAAGTGTTCACAGGATTTAATAGAAGGGACAACAATAGTTAGTTTAATAATTTCCGAAACACGGAGCAAGACTGTCTGTTTAAAAATATTCGTTCTCATTACCATGAAGGGAGGCAATTAATTGACATTTATTCATGGTAATATGTAGTATTTAAACCAAGTTACTCATAAATATTAAAGAGAAACGTTATATCTTATCTCTATCTGTAGCAGAGCTTATTTACATAGGCTTAAAAGTTGTATTGTGGAAGCAAAAAAAAAAAATCAAAGCTTCACAGCTAACACAAAAATGGTGATTTCTGCGTGTCTATACTATTGTTTAACAAACGGCCAAAAGGAGAGCCAGTAGTGTTCATTTGATGCTGCTACCTAGTGGAATACGGAAAAATATTAAGACATTCGTCATCTTACACCGGTCTCCCCTAAATCTTGTACGACGAATATGTTAGCATATAAGGTATGCGCGGGAGGAGCTAGTCGAGGAAAAGGATTTATAAGCGCGCGTGACAAAATATGCATTTCGTTCGCTAGCACAACTTGCTAAATTTCTTGGGTGTTTTTCGATGCAATCGGTTAAATCAAAATCCTCACACTAAAAGTGAGTAACCACCGACGTGTGTGTTTAGATGACGGAATGAGGGGGCGAATTGTGGGTAGACTAGCTACAGGAACGCCTCAAATACAGATTTGTTGATAATTGTTTAACGCTCAGCATCATGTTCAACAAATGGAAATAGTTTCAGAATACCGGATCCATTGAGAGAAAGCCTGGTCATGTTTATCCAAGAACCTCGACGTCCAGAGAAGATCACCATTTGTTCATTATAGCGAGGCGTAACACAAGGATGCTGCAGTTTTCAGCTATCTCGTAAATTGTATGCGGTCACAAGAACCCTGATTTCAAGGTTGACAGTTCAAGAAAACTTCATGAAAGAGGTTCTTTACAAGAAAACTTGTTGTTTGTGCCCCGTCGGTTCTGTAAACAAGAGAGTCCGTTTAAGATGAAGCGAAGATCATAGAGATGGAGCATGGATCAATGGGTGTGACCGTTCTCTTCATTTATGTGTCTCGGTTCAACCCAACCAGTGATTCTCTCAGTACTTGAATAAGAAAAGGACTAGGGACCGCTACCAATGTCCGAAAAATCGACGATTACGACAAAGGAGGCTTGTTGCTCATACACAAATCTCTTTGAAAGAAAAATTGGGACTGCTGCGAGATATAGGAATGAGGTCATATGGACCCGTATGTTCGCCTTATCCAGATAGCAGTTGGTACTAATTTAATTTTAATAGATGATAATGTGAGGCCACATTATTTCTGGAAAATGAGGATATTTGCCGGATGGATTGGCCAGACAGATCTCGAGACCTCAACTCTATGTAGCATGGCCTGGTATGCTCTACGGAGGGCAATTGCAAACTCCTTCCAAGGCTTAGTAACTCGATGCTTAACGAGGGGAACCATTTGCCACAGGAACTCATTAACTCTCTTATTTCCAATATAAAATAATGATGCGAGATCTGTATATCTGCAAGAGGAAACAATACAGTGGCGTAACGAAGAATATTAGGGAATATAATCCTCTACGAAATCAGATTTTGGGCCTTAGGCCCTAATACGTGCTTTGCGTCAGTAAGGCTTTGCCCCCCCCCCCCAAAAAAAACGGGGGTGTATGTTACGCCACTGGAACCATACCTCCTATTAACCCCATATTTTGTACTATTCTGCATCCTCTGTTTCACACCTTCTGGACATATACACTGCGATGAGTGTTACGCTCGATCTTAAGGGTGTATTATAAATGTTGAAGGGTTATTATTTGTATAATCAAACCTATGCACAAACCAAATTTTATTTAAATTTGTCCAGAAGCTCTAGAGATAATCGATCAAATCTAAAAATTCTCTTAATTTGAAACACCTGTGAATATACTTTTCGTTTCCCGAGATTTATGCTTAGTATTTTTTTTATTAGATTATATTTTCTGCTTAAATGCTGTTGTTTAGTATTTCTATGTATAAAATGTCTTATTTTTATTTTAAAGGTAATATTTTTGTTTTGTTTATTATTTTATTGAAGTATTTTGTCGCTATTATAAACTACTAGCAGGTCAAAAAATAGTTTTGCTCTTCAAATTTTATTTGCATTTTTATTAATATTATACTTTTTACTCTTATACAGGTAGATGAGTTTATAACGTCAATGTTAAGTATAAAGCAAACTATGAAAATTTCTCTAGAGGGGCGGCATATTAGGTGTTTGCACGCGGCTGGCAAACACCCTAGGATCGGCCCTGTATGCGAATGTAAAATGGTTATAAAATAAGGAAGCAAATCAAAAGAATGATAGTAATTAATATTATTATCCAAAGTAGCAGTTTGAAAGAAAACTGAGCTTAGCAAGGATTCACACTTTAAAGAAAAAATGAAAGAAAACATTAAATAAAATACTGATGCTGCAGTTTAATAAGGCGTGTTGTCACCTCTGACAGCCAGGCCCGCTACACAGCGATTTGCCATACTTGCTATGAGATGATGAATAAGTTGTGGGATCAAATGGTTCCAAGCTTCTTGGAGAGCTCTCTTCAGTTCTGTAACTGAGCTTGGTGGATGCTAAAGGGCTGCATTTTGTCTCCCGTGCATATCCCATACATTCTCGATAGGATTTAAATCAGGGGAGTTCGCAGGCCACGATATGCCCTGGATGTTTTCCGTTTCAAGGAAGTCATCAATCAGCACCGCTCGGTGACATGGCGCATTATCATCCATAAAATCAACCGACAGCAGTTCGAAACAAGCGAACATAAGGCTCAAGAACTTCGTCTCTGTATCTTTGAGCAGTCACAGACCCCGTGTCAAAGAAATGGAGGTCTGTGCGGCCGTCCATCATGATGCCTGCCCATATCATTACTCCCCTTGATGGAAAATGATATCTTTCCGTTATGTTTCTTGGTTCAAAACGTGTTCCACGTTTTCTCCATATCGTTACCCGCCGAGAATCACTACTCAGACTAAACCGGGACTCGTCACTGAACGTCACATTGGCCCACTCTCCCCCACTCCAATGTTGATGTTTCAAACTCCAGTTCAAACGAGCGTGTTTATGCGCAGACGTGAGGGGAATGCAAACTGCTGATCTTCTGGCATACATGCCAGCATGATTGAGTCTCCTGTAAACAGTTTGTCTCGATATTCGTATTTCTGTGGCGACTGTGAGAGCCGAACCCAGTGCTCTGGTAGTACTGCCCCTCTGACGTCGCGCACTCATTACCAGATATCGGTCTTGGCGAGGGTTTGTGACTCTTGGTTGACCTGATACTGGTTGTCGGGTAACATCTCCCATTCTTTGAAACCTCTGCCACAGTCTTGAGATCACAGACTAGTCCACATTCAGAATTCGAGGCACTTCGGTTTTTGATCGTGAGGATTCCAGCATTCCAACGATTCTTCCTTTCGTAAACATGTCCAATTGGCGTCTTTGTGTCATCATTCACCTTGTTTGTTATTTAACAACGTTCCTTCGCACAGCAGTTGCACAAAACTAGTCTGAACTGCCAATGCTGCGTGAATCGGTTTCTCCGTGTTCCGACATGCACCGGTGTTTCGCGCAGGACGTAGTCGACTGAAAAGTTTTGCATAAACCCAATGTTTCTTCTTCACCCAATTAATATCAATAAGAAATTTAAAATAATTTTACGAATATTTACTCCATGTTTTTCGCATTTTACGAATATTTACTCCATGTTTTTCGCATTTTACGAATATTTACTCCATGTTTTTTGCATTTTACGATTTATGCTTAACTTTTGGACACCAGTGTACTAATTTTGATTTTACTTCTTTATTGGTTACATAATTTGCTATTAGATAAAAGTCAAGTTACTATTATCTTAGAAAACAATTATAATGTTTTAAAGTTTTCTGTTTTTAAAATACTTTTTCGGATTATTGAATCTAAATGCATATAACTTTTATCGAGTAAAATATTTCGCTTAATTTAATTAACGAATATTATATCGAATCAACTTTTCTCCATAGTTGTTATGATTAAATTCAAATTGCAGCTGTTATCATTATTTTATTTGTAGTTATTCTATGTTTTCACCAAAGTGCTGTAAAGAACACAAAAATGCATGCAGTAAAAAAAATCACTTGGAGACATCTGAATGGAAATTTGAGGATGAGAATTTAGCACTGGAGGAACAATATTTTGATCCAATGAACAAAGCAATGCCATCGACTCAACGTAAGTTGAAATGCATGGAAGAAGTGAACAAAACACTAGAAGCTGAAAAAATGCAAGCTCTTTCAAAAGAAATAGAAGAAGTAAGTTTTTTTTAAAAAAAATCAAAATTTATTTTTTTAAATATTATTATTTTGGCATTTAAGACTTTTGATGAAACAGAATACATATGACTTTTATCGAATGAAAAAATAAATAAATCTCGGTTATTGTTATTGTTCTTTCCGAAGGGAAGGAAGGGGACGTTGCCAGAGCTTAAGACCGGTTGGACTTCTAGATCAGGGGTACTCAACCTTTTTTTCTGCTGAGCCGCATTCACGTGGGCCGCAACATGGGGATTAATAAAGGGGGGAGAGGAAGGGAAATGCTGTAAGACCAAGAAAACATACAAAATTTAAAATGTAAAAATTGATCAAAATATTAAAACTCCAATTTTGATTTTTTTAAAAATTATTTTTATATATTTTTTATTTTTGCCACTGAATTTTTCTTCATTGAAAGCATTTCAGAATCACTTTTTCACAATTTCTGCATCAGTAAATGGTTTCGTATGATTACCAATGATCTGACAAGTTTCATACGGTGCCTTTGTTATCGCTGTGACATTCCCACTGACAAAGCACTTTTTTGCTGCTTTAAAGATTATTGAAGAAAGCCTATTTATCATTTCTTGAAAGAGATCTTCGATAAAAAATGTCATTGAATGATTCCTGTTTATTGGTATTTTTTAAATACATTTTCGTGACAAATCAAACAATTACTGAACCAACTTGTTTTTCACTACAAAATAGTTACAACCAGTGGCGTAGCTACCAATGGGCAAGGAGTGCCATGCACCGGGGCCCTCAAGCTCAGGGGGGGGGGGGCTCTGACTCTGACCACCAAAGAAGCCACAAAAACGCGATATTTTCTCCTAAATTTAAGATATAAATATGTAAGCTTGCAACACATAACCATAATCATGACAATTCAGTAGAAAATAATTTTGAAATTGTATATTGAATTCCCTTAATGTATAATTTGTGGTGACCTGTAACCACTCCTTACACTATTACCTTCCTGTCTATCTGAAAATCAGGCTGGATGTGTAGGCGGATTTAAATGATCAAAAGACATAATTCCAATTCAAACTGATTTATTGATGCTTATCAGTATATAAGGTCAGACACAACATAATTCTAATTAAGATAAATAAACTAGAGTGGAGTAAAGAAGTGGGGTTATTTGAAGTGGGAATACAGAATTTTTTTAAACTGAATCTAGGAAAGCTAAAGCGCACACAATTACAACTACGCCTCCAATAATAATCTGATTTTCTAAATCAAAGTCACTAACCTTGTATTTTACTGCTGTGGTTCCTTCGTGATGAACTTCAGGCACTTAATTTGGCTGGATGAATTGGTGAAGACTCCACGCTCCGTAATAATGAATTTCACTATTTTAAATCCGCTTCTCTTCGCGTACATCAACAAGTATCAGGCTCGCTTCACTTGTCAACAACTACGTGTCGACTTCTCGATCTTTAATTCACTTGACTTCTCACTTCCTCTTACTTAGCTCCCTTCAACTTGCGAAAACCGAATTTATATAATATTTCTTATTTACATAAATCACGCCTGGCTCTCGGTGAAGATTGGTTGAAATAAATAAATTGCATTAAAGGAAAAAAGAAGAAGTTAGTGAAAGACCGTATAGATCCGTCATAAATTCTTTCCGGTTGTTTAGTGTTGTAAGTTTTTTATTAAAAAATTTATATTATTTTCAATTTCTTTTTCCTTTTTCTATAAACTATTTCTTTAAAGTTTTATGAAAAACCTTACCATACTTATTATACATCTTAAGAAACCTACACAAGAGGCAATTCCTTCTTAGTTACATTCTGTTTTTAATAACAATATAATTCATAGTAAGCTATTTCCCTGTTTCAATATTTCGCATCTTCTCGTATCTGCAATAGACTGATATAATTTTGTCCCCCCCCCCTCCTCTGCTCTTTTGCAGAGGGTCTTTTTAAAAATAGTTATAATAATATTGTTTTGTATTTTCTTGTCCATGCATATTTTTAATATTATTTTCTGTCTATTTCGGTGGACCAATTTGTAGCTCTCTGGTAGGTGTGTGAGTTCGATCCTCCCAAGTAAATAGCCAGGGATTCCCCAAAGACGTTTTGTAGCGTAGCATTACGTTCTTCCTTCCCTTTAACCTCAGTAAGTACTCGAGCACATACGAAATGTATTGCATAAATTAAAAAACTGAAATTAGGGATAAAAAAAACTCCAATGTGGTGCGTTTAAACGCAAACAATGCCAAGAAAGAGAAGATAGTAAACGAAAATTGTAGCTTTGTGTATTTAAAATATTCATGTTTTTGCTTTTTTACTTGATAAAATCTGAGCAAGATAGGGCCCTCATTTTCTTAGCACCAGGGCCTTTGGATACCTAGCTACGCCACTGGTTACAATTTCCCAATCGTCTTGCAACAATCTATTTTCTTCGAATATTTTTCGCTTGCAAGATATGAAAAATAATTAAAAATTAGTTCCACTAATAAAATGGCTGCTACTCCACTGTTGTCTATAATCACCTAATCAGTAAAAAAAAAATCAATTCGCACCCATACGACATCGAAAGCAAAAAGCACAATTGTTATTTTTGATTTTTTAACAAAGAATTTCCCCTCAAATTTTCATAAATAAAAATTTCTCATAGCAATAGGCCATGACCATGCCGCTTTAAAAGGCCCGGTTGGCCTCATGTTGAGTATCGCTGACTTAGAGGGACTGTATACTAGTTTATAATATTTAATTATCAATCCACATCTCAAGTGTTAAAAAAAGAAAGAAAGAATATGAATCTGTGCGCAAATTATTTAGTATAAAACTTTTAAACAATAGTAGTGTAAAAAAGTATTCAATTAATAGAATGTCTTCCATACCGTATCGTCCCGTTCGTGTACTGGGGGAAAGAAGTGGGAAGCACGGCTAATCTACACGCTTGCTCTGCATGGCTATTCTGCGAAAAGTTATTTTTTAACTTTTCTCCTCGATGTCATTCATGACGTAGTCTCATTGAGCTCGCCATCTGGTGAGAGGCACGAAAACTATTTTGGGAGATCAATACAATAGAGTCATTTAAAGGCCCTATCACACACGCATATTTGGAGCAACCATTTAGGACAATTTTTTACGCAGCTGAGGGCGAAGGATTGCCGTAAGCAAAACAGCCGCGCACCAACATTTCCACATTGAAAAATTACTTGCCGATCTTTCAGCTTCGGAAAACGAACATCTAATATTATTTCTTTTATTTCGCTTGCGCTTTTGTTGAGGGGCATAAACAGAAATGGCTATTCTGCTTAAAATATTATACGCCATTAAAATATCATACACCATTAAAATATTATACGCCATATCTGATGAGTTTGACGAAACCCCGAAGCTGCCATCTTTACCACCATCTTGTTTATGATGTAGCGCGCTGAAGAACTCCATTGGCTGGAATTCTAGGCAAATTTATTTGGAACAACTTTTTCAGCTCACTGGGAAAAAGATGTTCGGAGCGGTTGCTATGGCAACTAGGTAGAAATTTTTCGGAATTGTGGAAAATTGCTCCAAGCGAGTACGTGTGATATGGCTTTAAAGATTATCCGAAAAAATATAAGATATACCATTCTCTCTTCGATTTGGTTCTAACTTCTTATATTTCTTAAATCTCCATGGGAGAAATGAAAAATAAAATTAAAGAAAACTCCACTAAATATCAGTATAAGAGGAAGAAGAGATACAGAGCGAGAATCTACGATTTTCGATTCACCCTTTTTCAGTTTATTTCCTTACTGAAATGAACTTTTCTTTTGATAAGGAATCAAGCCTTTTTTCTTGATTTTTAGACTGTATTTAGGGTCTTTGTAGAATCTTTCATAAGAGAATTAATTCTTTTAATTATTCTCACAAGTTCTATGAATTTTTAAAATAAATTATGAACAAGCATTTACTCTTTGATTTATGAATATATGCGATACAAGTAATATGAAAAGATTAGAAATATTAAAAAAGACATTGAAAATATAAAAAAAAAATTAACTTCAAATCATTATTGCATGCTATCGATTAAAACTAGTAATATAAAAAAAAACTTTTTAAGTCAATTCCAACTTAGGTCAACAAAGAAATTTTTTTTCCAGTTAATTAAATTTAATCAATGAATTAATATTTGAAAAAACTGTATGTACATCAAGTGTTATCCACTACAAGTTTAAAAGAACATATTTGAAGTTAAGAAAAAAATCGTTAGAAAAACTTACGGGTGCATTCTGATGGTGGTAGTTCTAACTTCGTCAGAAATAACACAGAATAAATTTAAAGTTAAAAATAAAATTTAATTAATGAATTAATATTTAAAAGAACTGCATTAACATCTAGTGTCATACACTACAAGTTTAAAAAATATATTTAACTTCAATGCATGAATAAAAAGTATTTTATTGACGACTGAAAATTTGAACAAGACATATGTAAATAAATGTATGTAGGGAGAGGTTGAACTAATAGTAGGAATTGAATAAAGAGGCACAAGTAATATGAAATCTGTATTCTATTTCATCAATGTTTATTATTATATAATTTATAAAAAAATTGTTCATTACAAAGGAAAAGTTTAAATAACTTTAAAATTAAGAAAATAATTTTTCCCCTCCAGTTTTCGTCTAAAAAGAATAAGGATTTCATCCAACAGGCAGAATTCAAGTCAGATATTTCACACGGAGAACCTTCAAGGTAAATAAAATAATCATGAATAATGTAATATGCATATAGACATTGATAAAATTAGTTAAAGTATAAGAATTACAATACCAGAAAGGATAAATTACCTTATATAGACTTATTTGATTTATTGATTGCATATTAATTCAAATATAAATGGATTTTTTTAGTTGTTATTTAAAAAAATTTTGAACAAAATTTTCGGTAACGATCTATATGTATCAGATATGTTTATAAGTAGTGAGAATGGTTAAAAAAATTTATTTATAATTTATGGAAAATCTTTTGTTGGCCACACAATGATCCATTCTTATTTTTCACTGGTCAAAAAAATGTTGTTATTCATTTTTTAATAACTGTTTTTATAGTTATGATGCAATTTTTCCCTTGGCAGATTTCATTGATTCAAAACAGGTTCCTTTTAATTCAGATTTTATTTTTAAGGGGAAAAAACACAGGAAAATTAGGGGAATATGGGATGCTTTAGAGTTGGGGAATTCCTTTTTCAACCAAAAGATTTTGGAAAGGTGAGTAGTGTGAAGCAGCTTTGTCTCGATTCAGAACTATTTTATCAAAAACATTTTTCAAACCGAAATTCTTCCGCAAACTTTTACACGCAATGTACTTGCCAATGTCATTAATTTCAGATTTTATTCAAACTCTCTGTTGACATTCTGCTCGAACAACCTTACCTATTTTTAAAGTATTTTTTTTCGTTCTCGAAGTTACCGTACTCCCAGAGTGTTCGTCATCTTTTACTTCCCCGTGATCTTCAAAAAACGTTTTGTACCATTCAAAAACACTCACTCATAGTCCATAAGCCTCACTCACTCCATAAGCCTGAATAAACTTCAAAATAGAGTGTTCTATCGTAGAATACTTTTTAAAGCAAATATTTTAATAATTTCATATTCTCATGCTTTGGTTTGAAGTAATCAATGTAGTACAGACACTGAAAAAGAGAAAATGAGGTTTGGATGAATATCTCCTCCAGATTTCTGCTACAAGTGAAAATTTAGGGACCCAGTCCCATTTAATATGGCATTTTACCCATTATTCCGCCCGAACAATCCGACAAAATCAGGATACAAACCCGAGCTTCGATTCACGAAACGGGAAACCATGATTATACATCTAGCATGGCCTTGTCCGTAGTATGTGTGGAGGGAAAATGTAGTGAGTCGAAAAGTTTCTCAAATCAAGGGATATAAAACTGCACTAAAAATATTTTAAAATTACGAAATGCTTCTTTTATTACAGGCTAATCGTATGATTACGAGAATTTCAGTGTATACAACCTGATTAATGCGCATTCAAATCACGTCTGCATACATTAAAAATTCTTCAACATTCATCATTAAATGGCAGTAAAAATTTTGTGATTCAGTATTTGGGAATGTTTAAACTTTGTTAGTGATTTAGTAACTGTGAGATATTATAAAACAGTATGTTAGATGTTACTGAAAGAAAATTATTATATATTGAGTAAAACCTTTTTTGCTGATAATTCACGAATTCAGTGTTTAACCCCTTGAGTACCAGACTGCGCTTTCTAGTGTCCTTACAGATCTCCGATTCCTGGGGTACTGACCTTGACGTTACGAGTGATGCGGCGCTGACTAAATTTTCTTCAAACTAACATCTTAACATCTACCCAGGTTCGATTATTTAACTTAGTCCGCATCATGATAGTGGCTAGTACTTATAATGAGTTATTGAGAAAACGCAAAACTAATGACATTACTCGTTTTAAAATTAAATTAAATTAGTTTATTACAATTTAAACACATTACGAAATTTAGATTAACACTATTAAAATTGAAGAATAAGAACTATGTACAAACAATAAGAGTTTCACTTATCTGAAACGGAGGCGAGGTGATGGAGGCTGGCATTGTCCACCGGACAATAAACTAAGTTTTTCCTAAAATTTGGAAAACAATCTAGAATTGATGTAAGTGAAAATCTGCTGTAAATTCGCTCGGCACCTGTTTTTAAGTGAGGGCAAATTCCCCCCCTGGTGCTTGCGCGCTCTCTTTCCCCGACCGCGTTATTGGTCAATTACCAAGCGCAAAGTTACAAAAGTTGCATCTTTAAATTCAATTTATGGGTCCGTTCACCCGCATGACCGTTGACAAACCCCGTGACATACCGTGCTGGTCCCAGCCGAGGAATTTAAACAACATTCTGTAAACATGGGGGAGATACAAATTACTGATTATTTGGGGGCCAGCTAAATTGTCGGTCAGCCTCCAGCCTCCCATCACGAGCATATTTCCGTTTGACGCTAACTAAGGCGCACATTTGTTCATGTTTCGTTTCACTTTCATAAGTTTTTATAAATAGTTTTATATTGTTTATTTTTACATTTTTTTGCCAATATGGCATCGTCGTTGAATCTCAATGAAAGTGATACTAAATGAGGATATTTGTCAGAAACTGATGAACATGACAATGACTCTGATATGAATTTATCTATTCGTGATGAAGAAGTTGAAAAAAGGGAACAAAAATGACAATACACTTATGTAACGTCACGTGGAAAAGCTTTTTGTTCCTTCCAAGAAATATTTCGAGCAATTTCACAAAGATTTTAAATTTTCCCATTTTTTAAAATTTTTGTAACCCAGACATTTTGTAACTTAATTTTTTATGTTTTATACATTCGCAATCAAAGAAAACCTACTTAAAATGTTTCCTGTGATAGTTACACTGGTTTTATATACACCTAAATAAGTCATTTATCCACATGAGGTTACAATGGGATTTTGCCTTATACATAGCATATATCCACTAGTGGTTACATGGTACTCAAGGGGTTAATATTCCCAATATATGAATTAAATATAGGACATTTCTAAAGTACGATGTTTTATTTCAGTTCTAAGAATACAGAAAATAATGAAAATTTGAAAAATTTGAAAAAGAGTAAAAAGGAAACCAATCCCTATTTGATACTTTTGAATAGATTGGATGAAGAAGAAGGTGTCAGAATGCCATCAATCGAAGATAAACTAAAATTAGCAGTAAGATTATACAAATTTATTTCTGTATTATATATGATGAAATATCTAAAGTAGTAATAAAGTACCTTTTACAGTTTCCTCAATTAGAATATGTAAGGAGAAAAATAGTACTTTAATTTTAGAATAAGCAGGAATAAAAATATTTCTAAAATCTAATTAATATACGTTTTCTCTTAGGAAGACAGCTTGAGAATATCGACGACAAAATTTTGCAAAGCATGTGAAGAGCTGATAGATGAAAAATCAAACAGTCCTGATTCTACAGAAAAATTTAAATTTCTCAGACCTGAAAAAGCACAGGAAGCTTTTCGTGCCAAAGTTTTTGATTCTAAACTTCAACCTCCTCAGACATTATCTGTATCTGAAATTGAGAAAAAATCCATAATTGGAACTACTGAAACAAAGCAACAAAAAAAGGTACTTGTTTTAATATTATATTCTGGAATTTATGTTACTTATTTTTCTTCATCAAATTATTGCGCGGTACCGTTTTAATAGCCATACTAATCCAGCACGCTTATGAGATGACCATTAAAAGCGAATTAAAGTGCAAATATAAATGTACAGATATGTTATTAATTCGCTTTTTTTAACTCTTCCTTGATTTACTTTTGACCAAACAAAGTTCCTTAGAACTTGCATTTTCTATTTTAAAATAACAAGATATCAATCATTGGCATGGCCAAGTAATTTTTGCGCTTTTTTTACATGTTGTATTTTACAATAATGCAACTAATGAACTTTTAACTAACAGAAAATAGTACTGTACCACTCCTCTAAATGTACTACTACTGAGCTGAAAAGAAATAATGACACAAATCTGTATCAGCACTATAAAAAAGCAAACAGTTTTTTAAAAAACTATTTTCACTTTACACTATATATCTTATCACTTTATCACTTTTAGTTTTAAAAAAAACTATTTTCGCTTCACACTCTATATATCTTATCACTTTGCTGTAAAAAAAAAAAAAGAATTAAATTTAAAAAGTAAAATCAGATCCTTTTATACTTGTTTTCTGAACTTTTTTTGTGAAGATTTCCTCCAAAATGCAGGTAGATTGTTTTAAAAAAAACTTTTTGCAAACAATAAATTTACTAGGTAAAATTTGAGAAAATTTTGTTATAAACTAGCGAAATTCAGGAAAATTTGTAGGAAAATTCGGGAAAACTATGGGAAAATTTAAATATGATTCGGCTGGCTCATCTAGGGCACAAATGCGACCAAATGCCGAAAACCCGAGGTCAATTGGTTGCTTATTGGCTGAGAAAAAGGTACGACAAAATATGGAACGAAGACGAAATTTGCGTCCTAATAGCGCTTTTGTTCCACTACGTGAAAAACGCCCTAAAAATTTGTATTAAACCTCGGAAATATATACTGATTATGTTTGTCATAAAGACCACAGAGAAAGGTTGAATATTCTTATTTTGGTTAAATAATGACAATATTCTCCACAACACACTTATACGTCTTCAAAATTTACAATTTTATATGAAATTTCATTTACATTAAATATAATTGTTGCCATCCTTATTATTATTTATAGCACTGAAAAAAGAATTAATATGAACAATTCATATGTTTTATTATGTCAGTTATTTTTCAATATGACTGATTTGATTAAGAGGGAGCCATTGGTATTTACAATACTAAGAAAGGAATTCAGAGAGAATACAATAAGTTGGCTGTAGAAGCTGTTAGTGGTGTTAGAAGATATCGCTATGCATAATGAAAGTGATCATGCACGATCTTAAAGATACTAAGTTTTTAGTACATTATGTGACCTTGGTAGCGGTCCCGAGTTCGTGACTGGCGCGTCATGAGTTCGAGCCTAATGCCACTGAAGACCTGCCGTTTAGAGGGGCTGATACAAGCTAAATCTATTGTGACTCAAACGTTCTCCCATTGGTGTGGTATGGTAGTTTGGAGAAGTGGTGCCAACTTAGGTGTCGTTCTCGTCACTTGACCGTGGTTCATAATTTAAAATGTCGCCAATAATCCTCGTGTTGTTTTATAGTAGGGCTTCAAACCGTGTTTTTTTCATTCCGGTTCAAATTAATATACATATATCGGTTTAGTTTCGGTTTTCGTTCAGCTTAAACTAGCGGTTATCGGTTCAGTTCCGAATGAATAATTTTATTTTATGTATATTCTTATTTTCTGTAAAAATAAAATTCTATCATAAACAAAACAAAAGAAATGTAATTCTATCAAAACCTAGAAGATTTTATTATTTTTTAATTGGTACTATATGGGGATTGATACAATTAACCAGCATGTACGATACGAGCGGTGAGCTGGGAAAGGCAAGAATGGCATCGTTAGACATTACCAGAATCGCATTTGAGAGACAGCTAGGCTCATGATTCTGGTTTGTTGATCTAAACAGTTTATACAAACATTTCTGAATTATCGTATGTTGAGAAGCGAAAACTATAACTCAGACTGATATTTTCCCTAAAAAAATCATCTATATACTTCTAGTTTATTCAACTGAATTAAACCTGCCTACTGCAAGTAGTTTTATACGAAACCGAAACAGAAAAGTACTAGTGAAAATCAAAACAGGAAATCGAGAAGCAATGTACACTACTGGCCATTAAAATTGCTACACCAGGGGAAAAAATAGAGATAACAAAACGATATTTATTGGACAAATATATTTTACTGGAAATGACAAGTGATTAAATTTTCAAGAAATTTGGGTTCTTAGATCCTGAAAAATCAGTACATAGAACAACCGCCTCTGGCAGTAATAACAGCACTTATTCGCCTGGGCATTGAGTCAAACAGCGATTGGGTGTCATATACAGCTACAGATGCAGCTTCAACACGATGCCACTGCTCATCAACCGTAGTGACTGGCGTATTGTGACGAGACAGTCGCTCGGCAACCATAGATCAGACGTTTTCTGTAGGCGAGAGATCTGGTAAATGTGCAGCCCAGGGCAATAGCTGAACATTTTCCGTATCAAGTAAGGTCTGTACAATACCTGCGGTCGTGCATTATCCTGCTGAAACGTAGGGTTTCGTAGGGCTCGAATAAAGAATAGAGCCACGGGTCGTAACACACCAGAAATGTAACGTGCACTGCTTAAAGTGCATTCAATGCGATCAAGAGTTGTCCGAGATGTATATATCTAATAGTCCCCTATACCAACATGCCAAGTGATGGGTCAGCATGACGATGACGAATGCACTCTGCCAATGTGAATTCACCACTATGCCGCCAAACATGGATGCGACCATCTTGATGCTGTAAACAGAACCTGAATTCATCTGAAAAAATGACGCCTCGCCCCTCGTTCGTCCAGGTTCACCGTTGATCACACCATTGAAGACGCTCCTGTCTGTGATACAGCGTCAAGGGTAACCGCAGCCATGGAATCCGAGTTGAGAGTCCATGCTTCTGCAAGCGTCATCAAACTGTTCGTGCAAACACTTGTTATCTTGCAAACGACCCCGATTCTTGTCTAAGTGCTGGTGACGTAGCTGCACGATTGATTAAGGCCATGTGAGTAACATGCCTGTCTTCTCGGCTCCTAGTGATAAGGGACCGTTGAGATCCAGCACGGCGTTCTATATTCTGCTAACAGTCATTGGATCTCGACCGAAGCGAGTAGCAATACTGTGATACGATAAACCGCAATCCCGGTACGCTAGAATTCGATCTTTATCGTGCTGGTTTGCCTTTCTGCTTCTTACACGAGACATCACAGCTTTTTACCAGGCAACAACGTTCAAATGCAATTTATGTATGAAAAACCGGCTGAATATAATTTCCTCATTTAAACATATTGTAGGTGTCGCTACCTGGGCCTGCTCAGTCTGAATGCACTGAAAAACTAATCATTTGCATATCACAGTACCTTCTTGTCATTTAAATTTCACGTCTGTAGTATGTCGCTTTCTTTGTTGTAGCAATTTTAATGACCAGTAGTGTACATGCAATGATGATTGGTTAATATATGGTTGGGGATGTTATATGGTTAATGATGTTGACGTTAAATTATAGAAAATATTGATAACTTTGATACTATAACAAAGTAACTGAAGATATATCGAACCGAAACAAACTGATTTTTTCGGTTCAGTTCCGGTTTTCATTCCGTCCAAAATAACGGTTATTCCGGTTTTTGGTTCAATTCCGGTTCGAAGCCCTGTTTTATAGTGCGACGTATATAAAAACTCAATTTCATACATATCCATTTTGTGTACGAGGAACTTTTTTTGTTTCAAACTCAAATGGATCTTGACAAAGATTAACATATTACCTAAAGTTGTATACGCAAACTGGTTGCTTTTCAATATAATCGCCCCGAAGATTCCCGCATTTGTCATATCAGTGAAAGAGCTTTCCCATGCTCTTTTCTGAGAATGTTTCCGCCAGTGATGCCAGATGGACAAGTACACTGAAGTTCCTCATTGATCTGGAAGCTTTGGCATTGTAACGGATTAGCAATACAAGTGCTAACCTATTTCGCGAGCTTTGTGATCGTCAGACAGCATCTTTGGAATCCATTGAGCACATTTTTTTGCACCGTAAGTGTCTGCAATAATAATTGGAGAGATGATCTCAACACTACAGAAAATTCATACATAGCTCAGTGCTGTTAAACCTGTTCCTGAAGAAGCACTAGCTGAAGTAATTGAATGTCTTTTTGCTGCGACAGTCTGTGCCCTTGTTCATTTTCATCATAGACGCTTCATCTTTAAATTTTCTTCATCATTCATGCGTATCATCACTCATAAAATTTTTACCATATATTCTACGCATTCTTCAGTGATTTTTGTTACACAAATTCCCTTATTCTTGATGGGGGGGGGGGGAGAATAACACTATGCAACTCGTATTTGGTGCGGGTATAATTGTGGATGCTATGTTTACGAGCTTACAACTTAGCTCAAACTAGGGTCGGTAGCAAAAGAGCTTTTTGTTAGATTGAAGTACAGCCACACAATTTCTGTACTTTCCCATCTTCTATCATCGATCTACCTGTTTAGAGACTCGATTAGTGGATGGAGGGGAAAATGCTTCTTGCATTTTCAAAATAGGAAACAAGCTTATTGTGCTCGTCTTTTGTGAAGAAGTTTAATTTTTTTTTTTGGTCAAATTTCACAACCAGAATTTTTTTAAAAAAATTTCAGAATCAGTGTAATTAAAAAATGCAAAGCACTGCTGAATATAATTGTTCCAACATAATTTTAGGTCTTCTTTTCAACTTATTTGAAGATATAACAAAATATTAAAGGTTAAATTGCATTCTTTGACCAGGAAGCAATCAAATCAATGGATTAAGATTGATGACATTATATTTAAAAATTATTTTTAATGTCATTTATACAATATGCGCAGATGCATCTAAGTGATAGCAATTAAGAGTTCACTTTTCTTACAAAATAATGATTAAAAGAGCAAACGAAGTTTTGTCATTAGTAAGCCATGTGTGTGTTGTACATATGTGGCAATTTACCCAATATGTCACAGGATTTTACTTGGGAACCGTTTGAAATAAAAGTTACGATTTGTAATACAGAATTCAGCTATCTTTTGTTGATATTCTTTTACTTTTAGGTCAAAAATATTCTACATAATTGATTTTAGAAAATTTGATTAATGTCTCAAGCTATTTATTTCAGATCGATCTTTTATTAATTATTGTTGCTATAAAATATTAAAAAAGCAAAATGAGAGCTCATAAGAGAATAAAATTAATTTATGTTATTATATGGCAAGTTACATTTGATTTAAAAAGAAAATTTGCAATAATTTGTCCCTTCCCAAGGCTTTAATTAAATACCAGATATGTTGAAAGATATTTGCAAAGATAATGCTTGATAAAGATATTTATTTGTTTTCAAATGATATACGATCACTTTTGAACACATTTTAATATTTTTTCATAAGAGATATGCCCATAGAACATTTCTTTTTTGAATTAACTTTCAATAACAAAAATATAAATGAAACAATACATATATAGCATTTAAGATTTTTATTTTAATAATGATTGAAAAAAAATTTCATTTCTAGGAAAGTAAAAGAAAACTAATGAAGATGAAGACATTGTACAAACAAGGATTTTATTTGCCAGTAAATACATGGTTCACTCAAGAAAAAGAGACACAAAGTCTAAGCTCAGAGGTAAAAATACATAGATATTCTATTATCAATGTGCAACTTATTAATTCTAAAAATCCATGATACTTGCTGAATTATATATACATATGGTTATTAAAAATATTGAATTGCTTTAAAAATTTTACACATATGCATCAATTTAAAATTAATTTTCAAGTTATTTTTTCATTTCAAATCTTGGATTTGTGAAGTCTTGAAGTTTTCCTGAGAAAATATGGTTGTATATGGTAAATCAATTAAGTGCTCTAGATTTTGGAAGAAAAATTTTTTTTCTAACATTTTAAAACAGCTTTAATATTTCTATTGATAAAATAAACATATTTTAGAGGAATACCATTTCACCATTAAGTTATTAGTAAATTGGGGACTACAGCTTATTAGCAAGAATTAGATATTTCAAAACATGTTCATTTACATTAGCAGCTTACAACAGAAGTGAATAGAGCCTTAAATATGTAATTAATTTTATGTTTATATTTCAGGAACTTGATTTTTTAAATTCTACTTCAACTAAAGCTTTTCTTAAGTTCATTGAAGAAAGGAAAAAGACACCACCAAAGGTAAGCTAATTTAGCATAATAATAAATAAACATTAAGAAATAGAACAAACTTGTTTTGATACAAATTAATATAAAAAATTATTTGCTCATTAATATACATTTTATAAGATGTTCTAAAAATATCAGCCAATAAATATTCCCAGTAAAAATATGATTTTTAAAAACAACAAAAAAAATTAGAATGATTTTTTACTAAGAGCACTGTTTTTTTCTTCTTTTTCCCCCTCGAATTTAGTTGAATAATTGCAATATTAACTTTGAATTAGCTCATCAGTTTTGAAAGATATTGATAAAACTTGTTTCTAGATTAAGTCAAAACAGGTTTTCATTAATTTCCACACAATAAGATATGTTCTTTAATATATTTTTTAAATTTCAGGTATTACAAGAAATACAAAAGAAATTACAAAAAATGCAAGAACCTAGGAATCCAACCTAGTTTTTGACACCAGTCATTAGATAATACATACAATTAAGTAAAATTCAAGGAAATAAAATAAGGAAATATGTAACATTATTCCATAATAGTAAATTCATAGAACTAATTTATTTGAACGATAACATAGCCACCTGTTTTTAATTTAAAAAACTATTTAGAAAGTCACAAAATAAAAGCTATTAATCATCCTCATCAAATCAAAGCATCATATTTTTAAAAGTTTTTACAAGATTTCATGTAAAAGGTATTACCCAATAAACTTTACAATCAGAATATTTCAAAACCTGCATTTTATACTAATTACAATCAATTCAGAGATATGGACTAAAAATTGAAAATCTACTTACTACAATACTTTTGATTTTTACATTGTGTAATTTTAGAATGAGAAGATGTGTGCTTGGCAATTTATCAGAGGGAACAGTTTCTAAGATATATATGTGATCATTATAAGTTAGTTCATCCAACTGATGCATAAATTACTGGCAACTCTTAGTTTTATGGACTAGATTTGAAATATACATGAATTTGTTATAAAATTTTTATCGAAGAATACTCTGTTATGTTTGCAAGATTTATTGTTCTCTCTACTTTCAAAAGATTTTTTTAAAAAAAATTGTCTAAGTTAATAACAGTGCAATTAAACTCCATAAAACAACTCTAGCTCTGGCCCCACTCACTCTTTCAGACAATTCTAATAATAGTTCACCATATGGGTCAACAAAACTCTTTTTCCATCAGTCTGTTCTCTAAATGGAAATGATTTGAAAACAAGCACATCACAAAGTGAAAGGTCTAAGTCCAAACTAAATGCAAACAGACATATACACCAGGCTTTGATACAATAGCCTGTTTAAATCAGTAGCGGTTAATTTATACATTGAAAACACAATTATGTACACTAAAATTAATGCAAATAGTAGCTAATGTTTATAATTGTCACAAAGTTATCTAAATGCTAAATTTTAAAAACATAGCTTTAATATATAATATGCTACCCTTAAATCAGATTCTAAAAACACAAGGAATAAAGCAACATAAAAGCTAATAATTTTTTTAAAAAATGAAAATTCTGTTCACATTAAATTACCATAATTATGTGTAATGCAATATAACAAATTATAACTATTTTCTGAAGTACAAAATATATAAAAGGTAGCTAAACATTTATGCATTTAAAAAATTGAATTACAAGCAAAGTTTTGTGAAATACACTTTTATAAATACATCCATATATGCAACTGTAAAAAAGAATACAACATAGAATTGGAAATAACTTTATTTACAAAATAATTCACAATGAGCCCGCAGGACATTCACTTGGACATTTGAGATTTGTCTAAATAACAAGTGAGATGAGAACCCAAGTTTAGTATCGAGGTCTTTTATACTCAGGAGTTCCCCTGTAAAATATTTAAAAATGTTACAAAATAGTATAAAAACAAAGTTTCAATATTGTAAATGTGATATATAAAAGCTACTTACACTCCGCTGGAAAATGAATCCATGTCTTTACGGCGAGCAATAATCTAAAAATAATTTTGATGATTATAACAAGATTTTGAAAAAAATACAATACTTAATAGTTTACATAGAAAAAAATTACATATTGCACTTAAAATAATTTGAGCATTTCTGTACTTCATATAATTCCTAAATAGGTCATTAGTTTTATTATAGAACCATGCTGGTATATATTCTCTAAACATTGTAATCTGATAAAAAGATCAATACTGTAGTAAATGTCTTTGATGACTGTCATGATATCAGTTCTTTGGTCAATTCAACAAAATTATGTGAAATGCGCTGAAAGTTTTTAAAAATAAAAAAAAAGTTGAATCTAGATTTTGATTGATACACTAGTTGTCAAAAAGTAAAAAATAAGTATATTCATTCATTGAAGAAAAAGTATATATTATCCAAATCAAATTTCAAGTATATATAATAATAGACGCCAGTTAATTATTCCTGATAATTATAACATTAAAACAATTAATGTATATTTCTGCATATAAACCATGAATTTTTGGCTCTTTTAAAATTAAAAGAAAGAGGGTTGGTTTACATACAGATCCCTTGATCTCAGAAAACAGAGTTAAAAAAAAAGTTTTTTAACTTTTTTTGCAGTTCACATGCAACTGATTTTAATCTCTTAACTTTATGGATGTTTAGAATGGAACTTTTATTTTACATGAAAAAAAAAGTCCTAAAAATCGTTCAAAGTTAGTGTCTGAATCTAAGTTCCTGAATAGTTTTTAAAATTCATGTTCAGTCATTTAGATGCCTGAATTCTTATAACCATTATGCAACGAGTTTTTCCTCTAAATCAAGAAACGTGTATGATCCCATGCCTTACATGTGTGAATTTCTCTTCATGATCATTATTAAAAATAATAATAGTGCAGGAAGTACGATTAGTATAGATAGTCTATGATAGAAAGAGATAATAAATGAATAGAAAATATGCATTAGCTTCAGAAGAATGTTCATCAAACTGTAATAAGAAGCACTTTCTTCTGGGGATGGTTTAAGTAAACTAAAATGCACTCTAGGCATCAGGGACATCATTCCTCTCAAATGAATGATATACCTTAAAATCACATAATTCTGTTACTGTATTATTAGCATCCTACTATAGACCCTGTTTTCCAGCAAGACACATGTTATCACTCTGCAAATATTATCTTGCTTCCTTGGCCAAGTAGATCAACTGATCTTAATTCCAATGGAAATATCTAAAATGACCTCCAGAGGAATGTTTAATCCTTTGACTCTGCTTCATTAATTTTTCACAAACTGTGGGAGATTATTGAAAGAGCAAGGCTCCCTAACTTTTTTAGTGTATTGTCAAGTCCATACTTAGAAGAATATCTGCCAACATCAAGATGAAAGGTGGTACTACATTGCTCCTCAGGTATTTTAAATTCAATTGCTCTTCAATGTATAAGATTAATTAAAATAAGATAATTATTATAAAAATCCCATTAAGTAGTATTTTTCAACAACATCAACATTAATAAACAAAACAATAACACAGATTTTAAACAAAAGTAATACAAAAAGCAATATTTACCTGGTTGATTTTCTGAAGTTCTCTGTCCAATTTAGTTTTTTCATCTCTTTTCCCTGTTCCAGTTCTTCTAGTTTTTCTCCCATCAGCCATTTTGACACCATATTGAAAAGCAGCTCTACATAAGTAGTATATGTATATTATTTAAAACATAAAATCATTATAAATATATACACCTTAATAATCTGAGACTTTTCACATTTTAAAGATAATATGAGGGAGACTTTCATTCTAAAAAGTCTAAAGGTCATGGATCCTTTTGCATTCTGAGTACTCAGCAGAAACCAGTTTAAAGAGAACAGGGGGGGGGGGGTGCATGTTAAAATAGATACAAGTTATACATGAGAAAATAATAATTAAGAATTAGAAATGGAATAAGAAATTATTTTTAAAAAAACACACAGCAAACTTAATTTAATCCTATAAGTGCAGGTAGAAATTTAAAATTGCCGCAATAAACATTTACTGTTGAGCTTTATTAATAATTCCTTAGAGTTATATCTTTTACAAAGAATTATGAGATTAAATTAAGAAAAATTTTCTTTACTTTGGAAGAGCTTCTTTGTTACTCATATATTCACTATATTCTTCAGGAGTATCAAAGTCCCAACGTCCTATTGGTCCCTTCTTGTTACCCTATAAATAAGATAATAAATACTGAAGAAAAAAAGTCTACTTACACTAATATGTAAAAAGTTAAAAAGAAAATTTTTACCACATACATGAAGTTAAAAAAATATTCCATTACATAGAGTTAAAGAAAAATAATTATAATAAATAACATATTTTTACGCTTAGTTTATTATTCATCTCATTTAAATATGTAAAAATCTTTTTCTGTAACTCATTTATGCAAACACTTAGTACACACAAATGCACACAGCCGCCTTTCCAATTTAATTCTTTTAAATCAGTCTGATTTTCACACTCTTTTTTTATGGAGGGGGATACATGCAAATTATAGATCAGTTTTTCAATTACAGATGGTTTTCACATAATTTAGAAGACTATCATTAGTAATATATTTCACAAACACCCAGAAATCTGATAAAATGCATAGTCTGTGATCCGAGTATAATATTGTTCAAAATAAATTTTCTTTACAAAAACAACCAGTTTTCATTTTAATACAAGCTTAAAAAATAAATAAATACTTCCTGATTTAGGATATTATACTAATATTAATATATCTTAGCATTTTCACGAAATAACATGCCCTTTTCTTTACAGACTACCTTTTATCACAATAAAAAAATTCAATATGCAATTATACTTATCATTAATAATAACTATTAATGATAAAGAATAAGAAATCAAATTTTTGAACATACAAAAAAAATAGAAAAATGTTGCAACATTATTATATTTTGACTTCACGATCTTTTAAGAGAGATAGTGGTAGAAGCTGAGTAATAATGGCCAAAAACTTGTAGCTGCCATTGTTTCTGTGTAGTTATTTGTTTAAGCCTTGATTTTACTACAGAAGGACTGATGCTGATTAAATCTGTCAAGGCTCAAAGTCCTCAGTTTGGCATAATGTGGAGAAGTTTAGAGAGTAACTTGGAAAACATTCTTGTCATTTGACTGATATTCAAAATAATAATGTCTGTCACCAATAATACACAGTGGAGGTATCTAAAATAAGCCAGTAACAGCCTCCAGACAAGAGTTATCACTTTTGTCTAGTGGTATGTTATGTGTTTAGGAATCCATAGGTTGCAGGTTCTAATCCAGCACAGCACCCTAGTGTTGCTTCAAAGTGTGATGTTGATAAACAATCATCCTTTTCGAGAGTACCACTCTTTTTATACTTGATTTATCTCTATTAATACATTTTTCTGGTATAAAACATGTTTCAAATTTTAAACATTTTTAAGATTGAAAATATGTTTCAAGTTCAGATTATGCTCTTCTACATTTCGCAAAGATAGCTTTGAAATATCAACAAAATATTTCAGAAAGTTGCCCCTGCAGGTAACTTTATACAATCTGATTATATGATCAAGCATTTATAATATATATTAAAATAAATATTTAACTAATTTTTTACTTGTATTATGAATAATTAATTTGTGGTTATTTGCATATGAAACAAAGAAAAATATTTTTTGTTATTTACCATGTCCATTTTTGAATAGTCAACTTCATCATCACTGTCAGCAACAGCATCTTCATTTTCGGGAGCACTAAAAAACATTTCAACCAGAATCTTAGTAATTACTAATAAAAAAGTGATATTAAAAAGCACTAAGAAATAATATATAAAAGACAGAAAATAAATTCACTTAGGACTTTTTTGTAATAATAGAAATATCTGTAATTATTCTGTTTTAAAAATAAGATTTCTTTAAGAATATCAAGATGCAAGTTATTTTTTTAATAAAAATTTTGAAAATCCAATTGGATCAAATTTACTGAAAGAATACATAATGCTAATGATTCAATTTCTAATAAGATATTACTAATTTATAAAATTTCCTTAATATTAAAAAAATTCAATTATTTACCCAGGATAGCATTCAGCATAACTTTCAGGCATATCTCTATCCAATTTGCTGGTTAATTTTGCCTTCAATCTGCTATCATCTCCTTTAAGTGCACCAACCAAGCTAAAAATAATATTTATGAACATAAATATAATTTTTTTCCCTATTATATAACATCAGTAATAAACTGAAATGAAAGTATTTTTTAAATTTTATAAAATGAAGTTTAATACAGATTTTAAAAATATCCTTAAAAGCAGGAAAAGAATAAGTATTTTTAAAAAAACATACACTTCCTAAAATTATTAAATTAAAAATTTCTTTAAAAATGATGTAATTTTCTTATTATAAAATCACAGTATTTAACACATTTTAAATTTAATAACTCATGGGAATTGTGTGACATGAACAGCCCATTACTGACAATTGTGTACGTTTTATTGCGAAAATATTTCACTGCATACATTTTTATCTCTAAAAGTTATTTATGAATAATTTAGAAAAATAAGAATTATGCTTTGATAAAAATTTTGCTAAAATTGCTCCATTTTTCATTATGAGCATTGAAGGTCATAATTAAAATTTTTTAAAGATATTCAAATATATACATGTCAACCAATAAAAATGAAATGAATAGAGCACATACTGATTTAATAATTAACAGTAATGAATTATATTTATAATGGAAATAAAATAATTTCCACTGAAAAGAAAACCAAAAAAATTTCAACTATTTTACATTAAAAACAGCCATGAATCAATATGTATTTTCTCGCCATAACAATAGTATTTAATTCTGTGAATAAGAAAACTTACAGTTTATCTTTAGATCGATCCTCAGGATTTTCACCATATTCAGAAGACAAAATATTATCCCATTCCTAAATCCAGAAATACAAATTTTGTAATATTACTTTGAGTTATATTACACAAGATTTAAAAATATTATGAGAAAATTGCCTTTCACCAGTAAAGATGTATTATATTTATTCTTTTCTAAATAATAGTAAAAATATTTTGAATGCCAAGCAAAGTCAATTCAGCCATTAAACAAGAAAAGAACTTATAATTTAAGCAATAAGATGACAACTACATACGTATACAATTAGAGGATTTACTAATTAGAAGACAAGTGTAATATATCTGTTCAATTCAACGCTTTTGATTAAACAGAGAATCTAACTTTATATTTAGATGGAAAATAATTTTAATTACAGACTGCTTTCAATAAGCTTCCTGCAGCTAGCTCCTTATGATATTTTAATGCTTAAAAACAACTCTTCTATTTCCCACAAATATAAATATTTAATTAGTTAATAAATTTAACATTAAATTTAAAACTCCCTCTACACTGATAACTAAAGAAAAAGAATAATAAAACATAAAAATGAATATATTTAAACTAACTGATTTTTAAATATGCTGCACATGAAAACTTTTTTTTCTTTCTTTTCAAACTATGTTTATTGTAACATAACACAGCATCTCTATAATAAAAGATTGGAACAAATTAAATTAAAAGTTTTCTAACTAACACTTACACTGGCACGCTCTCTTTGCTTTTCTTCCCTGCGTTTATCATCCTAAATAATAATAAAAAAGTAATATTTTAAAAAGTTAAGATAAAAATGAAGAAATAAGCACAATAATGCATAAAATGTTATTTATATGCATGAAAATGGTATTATTTACATAATTAAACTTTTTATGCATCAAAATTTTTAAAAGCAATAATTACATCCATTCTTGGTTTTTCAAAGTACGATTTCCTTTTCTCAGAATCTGGTTTCTTATCTTGCTTTGTCTTTCCTCTCTTTTCTAATGTTGGCACATAGTCTCCAATATCTCCAAATATACTAAAATAAATAAATATATTCAAGCATATATGAACAATAGTTGTAAAGCAATCACTCATTAATTAAAAATATCAATGGAAGACAATATTTAGAGAAGTGTTGCTTTTATAGTAGTAAATATTAGTACTTTAAATATTGAATTTAATCAAAAGCTACGTACAACTGGTATTGTTTTAAGAAATCATAAGTTTGAGCCCTGGAATCACTAAAGACCTACTGTGTAAAGTGGCTGATGCATGTTAAATTTGTTGAGGCTAAAAATCCATAAGCTGGAAAGATTTGAGAATTGGGCACAAGTTCAGGTGTCATCTTCCACATCCTTTAACACAATTTAAAATTACAAGCTCCATTCACAGTAGTCCTCAAATTGGTTTTGAGTCGGCAATATTAATAAAAAAAATTATTAATGTATACCTAGTTCCAGGGTGAATCTTCTAAATTTTATCTAATTCATTGAAAGCACCTTATCAGCTGTTATACCTAATTGTTAATAACAAATAGGTTGAAACATTCAGAATTATTACGGTAAAACAATATTTATTAGGTTTACCAGAAAGTTCTGTCTGTTTTTAGAATAAAACAAAAGAATAAATTTTTCATACCTTGAATAAACTTTACTGAATAATATAATTGCCATCATTATTTATGACTTCTTGCCAGCATGATGGCAATTTGTGTGTATATCCCATTTTTAAAAAATGTCTCATCTCTAGAGGCCAAAAATTGAACCAGTGCTTGTCTGATATCTTCTTCATTCTTGAATTTTTAGCCCTGCAAAAAATTTTGTAAGGACAGAAACAAGTGATAATCGGAAGGTGCTAAAACTGGGGAGTATGGTGGGAGTGACAGAATTTCTCAGTCTAGCTCTGCGACTTTCTGACGAGTCTCCAAAGCAGCAGGTGGCCTGACAATGTCATGAAGCAGTATGGCGTCCTTCCTATTGAACATTACTGGCCTCTTTTCTTGGTGAGCTGTTTTTAATTTATCAAATTTCTGACAGTACCTCTCTGAATTGAACCTTTTGTTTGGTTTCAACAGCTCAAAATGTATTGGCCTTCAAATGATCCCCCATACACACAATATTCTCGTGTTCAGGCTCAACTTCAATTAAGAGGTGGAGGGAGCAGGTTTTCCAGGTTCACAATATGCTCTTTTCCTAATGATTTTTTTCATAGGTAACCCATTTTTCATCCCCAGTTATGATCCTGTCCAAGAAGGGTCCGATTTTGTTGTGTGCAAGCAGAGATGTACATAGGATGATTTGATCATTCAAATTCTTCGCACTTAACTTACATGGCCCCCTCTCGAATACTTCCACACAAACCCTATCTGCAATCTCCGAAGTTGTCAATAAAGGATTTTGCTCTAACATGATCTTGAGAGCATTGTCCTCGATCAAAGATGGTGGCCCAGAGCGTCACTTATCAGAAAGGTCGAAATCACCTACTTGAAATTTTTTTAGCTATCTTCTGCATGTTCTATTAGAACCTGTACCTTCACCAAATACTTTCAATAAATTTCTACATGCTTCTGTAGCATTTCTCCCTTGCTGGAATTCGCACAAAAAACAGTGTCGTAAATAAACTTTATCAATAGCCATGGGTAAATTATCACATCTCACTTAATACTAACATGAATCATCTATGTTTTAGTTCATTTGCTATGTCAGTATGTATACATTCAGTGATAAAAAAAGAGGGCTACATATGTGTATACTTGTTGAAACTTGTTGTAACCGGAATGGACAGAACTTTTTGGTAGACCTAATACAATAAAAAAGAACTGCTATACATTTAACATATAAATGATATAGTAAATAATATATATATAGAAAAGATTGAAAAAAAGTATATTAACCTATCATCGGCAAGTTTAGGTCTTTTAGTTTCTTCTTCCTTCAGTTTCCCTTTGTCTTTCTTCTTGATCTTTTTATTATGCAAACCTTGCCTCAAATATGATAAAACTTGAGTTAGCTTTTTAATTACAATGTCATTAGTAGTCAGTGTTGTTTGAGACTGAAAACAGAAGAAATCTTTATTGAAACTTCAGCACTAACTATTTAAATTAAAAAAATTATGAATACTAAATTTAAAAAAAAGATAATATGTTAAAAATATATATTTACAGTATATCATAAAGATTCAACACTTAATAAATGGTTGTAAAAGCAAAACTATTTTTTAAATAACAAAGTATAATATTTTCCAGTAAGTTAAATTAAAATCCAAAATTTATGAGCATAAAAGTTTATTCTTTATGCTTAGTTATAAAGAATTTCTTCAGGAATATATGAATAAGCTTTCATGATTTGTATTATTTTCTACTAATTAATAATATAAAGTTAAAAAAAATTGCTTTTGTATACATATATAATGTAATTCCAATGGAAATTCTCCTTTATGGATTAAGAATTTGTTTCAATATACTTCCATTCAACTACGAAAAATAAAATTTATGAGAGGAAGGATTCACTAAGTAACAGAAATTTATTAATAATACAGTATTATCTTTAGAGCTTAAAGCATTAAAATGTGTTTAGTTTCTTAAAATTGAAAGCAGAACAAAATAATATCAAATAAGAAATTTTAATCAAGAATTACAAATTAGCTTTTTTATTATACCTCAAAACTTGGACAATCTGCTTTACTCCTTAGTAAAGTTGTAGGAATATCACTGTCAGCATATTCATCTTCTAAATCAATAATGTAAGCCATTCTGTTTGGAAGAAAAAGTTCACTTTTCTCCGGATAGCGATTTTTAAAAACTTGTCGATATATGTTTTTACCTTGAAAAAACAATGATGATTAGCTGGCTAAATTATACAATAGTTAATTTTCCAAAATTTATTTTAATGTTTTATCTTACCTAAATTTGTTCTGAATTGAATTTCTTCTTCTTCTCCTTTATCCCTATAAAAACAGTTGATTTACTTGAAACATTCTCAATATATTATCTCATTTAATTCTCAATATATTAGCATAAGAAAATCAATACATTAATTTCTGAACTAAGAGAAAATTTACACAGCATAACAATTGTTTATTACTTTTAACATATTTAATTATAAAAATTTGTAATAAATCATTCAATCAGCATAACAATTTGTAAAATTTATGCTTAAATCTGAACATTATCATTAACAATTCAATTATTTAGTACATGTTGTAGCAAAAATTATTTCAAAATCACTGACATATTTAACTAAATCAGGAAAGAAACACAAAACAAAAATAATGACTATAATTAGTTAAAGACGGAGCCTAGTGGCTGAGTAGTAGTGCATCGTGCTTCCACACCACAGGTTCAAGCTTCAAATCTCAGACTGGGCAAGGTCGACTCAGCTTTTCATCCCTTCAATGGGTCGATAAATAAGCTCCCAAGCAAGCCTGGTACTCAACACTGGAGGTTTCGTGTCAGACTGACCAACTGATCGGAACATATACTAATGAACCTCAAGGCCCAAGGTCACGTATACTGATATGGGCACAGTAGGCCTTGCCTCTCATGGGCTGTTGCGCCACTTAGTTAGAGACAATTTTAAAAGTTAAGTAAAAATAAATAAAACAGTATATAATTTACAAGAGTTAACCAGAAAATAAAGACAGCTTAGCTATAAAAAAAAAGGAAAAATACAATATTTACTGGAAAAATAATTCTACTACATAATTGAAGCTACCTTCACTTATGTACATATACACCACATACATTTAAATATTAGTCATATTTCTTCACAAGCTTCAGAGTTCGCATGTTATACTTTTCTGCTGCCAGTGCATCAAGCTAGGTGGTCTTCACTGCATTAAAATTAAAGACCACTAGTGCAGAACACCTTTCTTTTCAGGGTTCAACAAGCTTCTGTAACTGTAGTTCAGGTGGAGGTTGCAAAAAGTCATTCTTGTGCAGTTGGGGCAGTCAAAATGAGCTGTGTGATTGAAAATCCTGTTGACTGTGAAGTATGGAGCATCGCTTGATTTCTGAGCATTTAAAAGATAAACGCAACAGAAATTTACAGAGAACTGAATTTTTCTTGAATGGCAGAAGTGCGAGAAAGTGAAGTGAAATAAATGTTCAATAGTGAACAATCAGATTATCTCACACACATTACAGAAAGTAAGCACCAATCACTTGAGTGGCAACATTCTTTCTCATCCAAAAAACTGAGAAAATTTAAATAGATTCTCTCAAAATAAAAGGTCTTGGCAATTGTCTTTTGGGATCGTAAAAATATTCTTTTGGTGGATTTCAAAACAAAAGGCAAGACAGTCAATGCAAAAAATTATTGCGAGGCTATAAATAAACTACAGCAAGCTATTGAAAACAAGAGGTGAAGAATGCTTTCTGGAGGAATTGTGCTTCTTCATCATAATGAATGCTTTCACACTGCATCTGCAACTCAAAAATTGCTGGATCAATATGAATGGGAAATTTTTGATCATCCATCTTATAGACAAATTTTGTTTCTAGTGATTATCATCTTTTTCCTAAGTTCTGAGTGGTAAACATTTTGGAAGAGATAAAGAATGTGTTGACCATCTGGTTTAACGCACTGAAGGCAAAAGAGTATAACATGGGAAAGCTGATGCTAATGAAAAGATACAATAAATGCTTAAATGCAGGATGTGATTATATAAAGTGAAGGAACTTCAAATACATAACAGAATTGTTTTTTCCCGTAATAAATATTGCATTTTCATTTTCGATAACTAAACAGTTTTTACTTATTGGATGACTCTCGCATTATCTTTTTAAAAAATAAAAATAATTACTTATGTTTCAGAAGCAGATTCTCTAATTCCTCCTCCTCTTTTTCTTTGTAATTAATTTCACTACGTACCTGAAATATTGGATAAGAAAAAATTTAGTAATAACAACAACAACAAAAAAATAATAAAAAAAAAACCCCACCTTTTTAAATGGTTTAATATGTAAGGCATGAAAAACAAAAATTAAATGTTACAATAATTGCTGTTAAATAATACCAATATACTTTAAGAGATATATTAACTTAATTTTATAGTGTAGATTCTATTTTTTTAAATAAAAATTAAAACAGCAAATAATCAAGAATATTTTTCTTTCTTAACTTTTTTAAAAATTCTTTAAAACATTGCATAAAGCTTACTTTTTGTAAGAGAGCATAATCTAAACCTTTCACCAAGTGAGTATGTTCCATATCACCACCCAAGAATTTAGACTCTTGAATCATTTGCCGTCTTCGTTCTGCGGCATCCAGACCACTGAAATAATAAAATAAATTCTGATTATTTATATACACAAATAAAATTTTTAGAGAAAAAACTATAATATTGAAATTAAATAAAGAACAATTTTTCAGTACAAAACCTTATACCAAAAAAAAAAATTCTTTTTGACGAAAAATTAATGAAAGAACTATTACAAGAAGATTTATAAAGGCAATAACCTTAACCATATTAAAACAATAAATTCAATATCATACTTATTATAAATTACAAAAAATTTTGCCTTAAAATTAGTGATTAAAAAGAAAATGCCTACTAAATCATTCAGTTGTGACTAAAGTAATAAAATTTTAGAAAGAAAATGTTATAGCTTGAAAGTAAAATGTAACAAAACGATTTAATAATAAAGAGTAATAGATTAGTAAATCAATATCCAAAACTAATTTTGAAAAAAAAAAGTTTTTTAAATTTTAGATTATAATAAATGTTATTCTTGTCTATTATCCCCCTTTTTCCAAGATAATGCAGCATTATCAGAAAATAAGATCAATTGCTAAATATCAATCTGGATTTCAACTAAACATAGTTAAATTAATTTTAATATCTTTCTCTGTAAAATACAGGTAACTGCACTCACTAAGTGAGAAAACTTAAACAGAAATATCAAAATGACTTTTGAAAAATGAAATGGAAATAATAATGGCAACACCCCTCCCCATTTAAATAGCAATTTTAAAAAATGTAACCACAGTTAAAATTACTATATTCTCTCATAATATTTTTCATCAAAGTGAACAAAATATAATACAATTCTTGTCACAATAAAAACTAAAATTTAATATAAATCCAAAAATCTTATTACGATTTAGCATCTGGAGCAACTGCACGATAACCAGCTGCAGATGTAATTGGATCGTCATTTTGATAATCAGGATTTACACCATCTCTTCTTTCTTTGGCCTAAAGAGAAAGTAAATTTAGCCATCATTACAAACAGCATTCATCAAGGAAAACAGTTCTATAAAGAAGTAAAAATTGGGAAAAGATCATACAATTTGAAAATAATAATTAGAATTTAATTTATACTACATTTAGAAAAAAGCCAGTTGGGTGGAATAGTCGGTTAGGAGTCTTGTACACCTAAGATTGCGGGTTCAACCCCAGCCCTGGTTGGATTTTCCTAATACAAAAAATAGACAGCAACCATGTTGCATGATTATATGGTATGTTAATGGTATGTATGTTCTAGCCCTTAGCCGCGATGAATTTCGTGGACCTTGATCTGATGTTACTGACGTTCAGGTGGCATAAGCAACAACAAGATCCCTAGAGTGCCTGTTTGGCTTGGGCGCTCTAGGCAAAATTGAATTCCAAGTACAATTTTGCATCATCAGAGCTCAGGTGCCTCCTTTTGAGCAATTTCAACTGGGAGTCAAAATTATATTGTGGCAACTGGCATCCACCCATATGGTGCCACACTAAAAAGTGATGCTAGCTCCCGGGGAATGTATAAGGTCTGCAAAGATTTACTAATTTGCAGCCCCATTTGAAAGAAGAAACCTTCAGAAATTACATGAAAAACATAAAAATGTCGCACATTACTAAAGATAAATAAGGTACTTAAAACTGGAGTTCATATGCTATTTTAAGTAATTACAGAATCTAGCAACTCTCATATTCTAAAAATTTACCCCCTACTCTTCCAAAATAATATTTGAATGAAAATAAAATTTTAAAAGCCATTAAAAACAGTAACATTTAAATGTTTGTGGGAAAAAAATTATTATTTTTAAATCAGTACTTGACTGATTAAATAGGCAAGGTTCTAAATACATGAAAATTTGGTAAGAAAAAACTATAAAAGACCAACTATAAAAAAAAACCCAATTGCCCGGAATCTCTAACACAGTTATATGAAAATACAAAAAATTAATATAAAAACAATTCAAGTCCGGAAAGAAATGTGAAACAAAACTGTTTTTCAAATATTTAAATAAAATTTTTTAAAAAATCCTCAATAAATATTACTACAATTTAATTATTATTATTAATAGATAATTTAATATATATATAACATAATACTAAATATATAATAACAGACAACTATTAAAAAAGCTATTATGAAGCAAATTCAGTACTGTCATCATTTGATAACTATTTTATTTGAGATAAGCAAGGGGAAAAGAATACTTAACTTGTTATTGCATGGCAGGGGTGTTTGTGGGACCCCAAAAAATTCCCTGAAACTTTTATGGACTTACTACCGACATTTTGGAGTTTCGAGAAGGGGGGGGGGAGAAATGAAAAATTACAATCATGAAGTATTGAATGACCTAATTATAAAAGTTCAATGAATTACTTTTTTTGCAAAATTAATAACCATAAATTTTTAAACATATAAACTACTACATTTTATGTAAATATTTTAAATTACCTGAATTAATTCTTTAAAAAAAAATTACCTAATTTCTGCTGCTTTTTTTTTATTTTCTGATGTTTGTGGGCTTGTCTTTCTTTTGTGGTGAACTTCACAATTGCAGGAAGATTGACTTTTATTTTTCTCATTTACAGTTGAAGAAATTTCCTCGAGAACTGCACATGCAGAGGTAGAAGCAGTTTGCTTTTAAGCTAATGTAGAAGGTTTTTCAGAGACTTTTATAGGTGACTCATCTGAAATACATGTTTTTAAGTCCTCTTGATATGTTTTTCAACTTCTGTTCATATTCAGTAAGAGATCTTTGTGAATTGGATCAGTCATTGGATTTTTTGAGCCATATTTTTCACATGAGGTTTCTTTAGAAGCCATTAAATCATATTTAATAGTCTGCACTGCATCTAGGGAGTCAATCTTAAGAGAGGTTCTATAGTCAGTGACAAGTGTATCCATTAAGTTGAATGCACTTTCCACTAATGGGCCATGGAAGCAGCTAAGGCAGGCTTTGACCAATTTAGCCAATGTAGGATACTTATAATCATTTGTGAAATAATCTTTTAAATTAAAAACTTTAGACCAATATTTATTAATTGTACACTTGACTTGATTTCCACTTTCATCAGATGTGTAGAGCATTTCTTAGGTGATATCAATATCACTCTGGTATAACCTTATTTCAGCTTCCACTTTTGACTTTTCATTATCACTAAAAATATGGGACATAAAAGATGATAATTTTTCAAAAGGTAATATTGTCCTGGTTTTACCTCTTAGCTCTGGATCTAATGCTGTAAAACTAATTAGATATGAATTTTTAAGGGGTAATTTCTGTTTCATATGCTGTGCTGTATTAGTATAAGCTTTCATCAGAGAAATTTGGAATTCTTTTGCTATTGGATGATTGTTTGATAATTTCTTCAGGAGAGTGGAAGCTTCTGCACCAGTAAATATTACTTTGCTAGGTAGATGGAATTCTGAATTTGTGACATCAACCTTTTATAAATCATTATAAGATGTGCACTCTATATTTTCTGGCTTCATAAAAAAAAGAGAAAAATTTTGCCATCAATTTATAAATACTGGAATGTATTAAATGAAGCATTGGTTTTTTTGTTTCAAATAATTTAATATATGTGTTGAACTCTGATAATACTGCTGAATGTAATGCCATATGTAATAAAGTTTTGTTTTGCATAACAAATAACCCATTTAGTATTCTTTTTTTTCGGAGTTAAAGCATCCTTTGTGAGTTGTTGGGAATGCAAGCAAGAATACACCCCTTCAACAATTTTTTTCTGAGCTGCAGAAATATTTCTTTTATTGTATACAGTTTCAACATAAGAAAAATAATCCCCTTTATCAGTTTTATCCAAGTAGTGAAAATAAAATGCAATAAGAGCATCCCACAGATCTTTGATTCTTTCTAAAACACATAAAATGTACACCCACCTATGGTCTGGTCTCTTTAAGGGCTTAAGTTTTTTAATGGCAAGGGATTCACAGATTTTGAAAAAAATTTCTCTTTTACTGCAGCTTTTCAAACCAAAATAGATGCCATCAAACAAATCTTCTAAGTATCTATCAAAACATGAAGCAAATTTTTTTGCACAGTTATTAGCTGTGTGACATGTGTCACCATCAATATCTAATAAGTGGGGTGCTTTGTTTGATCATAGTCTGGTTTCAACACCCTTTTTTTTCCACGTATGGCGTTACACGAGTCCATTAATACACTAATTAAGTTTGCCCATGGAATATTATTATCTTCAATAGTATTAACAACTGCTTTAAAAACAGCTTCTGAATTGCAAGATTCCATCTTTAGAGATGCAAAATGATGAACTACAACTTCATTTTGATTGTTGTCATAAAACTGCACCAATATTGCCAGTATACTTTCTTGAGCATTGCTAGTACTTTCATCCAAATTTAGAGAAAATGGAGTCTCCTTTAAAGTTTTAATGATATTTTCCTTATTAGTTTTTGCGAGCCCATATTTCATCTTATAACATGCAGTAGTCCTGGACATTTCCAACGAGTTTAGTGCCGTCTGATCGCGGCTCAACTGTTTGCAGAGTTCAATTAAATTGGGAGCTACATCGAAAGAAAGAGAATTCTCGGCGATAAACGAAGTTATTAATACCTCTTGGCGTGCTTTTCTTGTCACTATATCCAATGGCCGAGCATCAGTCTCCAGTAAGTCATCAGTATTTTTTGAATTAGCATAATTACTTAAAGTCATTGAATGTCTAATGCACTTTGAATATTTTATGTGCGTCACAGTTTTAGAATGATTTGTGAAAGCCTTGAATCCTTCCCCACCATACTTCAGCAGTGAGTTACAAAAAACACAATATGCTTGTCCAGCAACATTTATTTTCTTGCACCATGTGGCGATGGTATCCCCATTACCATCTCTCTGTTCAATCCAATTCCACCTAAATGCATTCCGGACACCTTCTTCTAATTGTATAATATCACTATTTTTTCGAGAAATTTCATAGTGAAATTCTCTTGCGTACATAAATAAAAAAATATTTCAATAAACGAAACGAAAAATTTACACGTGCATCAATAAATGAAACGAAAATTTTACACAGCGGAGAAAAAAAAGTTGCAAAGCGATCAATGACAAATAGCTAATACGGCGAAAAATCCCCCTTCTCTACTTATTGGTGCCACGCCAGGAGAGATAAGACCTTTGAACCCAGAGTCACGTGATCGCACATCTGGTCGAACGAAGTCTCTCCCTTTTTTTTCTGCCGTGCCTACTTGCCGAAAAGAATCCAGAAGAGAATGTCCGAGAACCGGGGGAATGAGTCATAACTCGCAATAAGGAAAGAACAAAAAAGTTCCCCCCCCCTTTTCACGCATTATCACTGCCTTTGGAGAAAGAAAGGAAAAGTTTTCACTACACACACTGACCTTGCGTTTTCTGCTTTCAAAGCAAACAAAATTACCCAGATCAAAATAAATAATTCATTATTATTCCTACTTCCTTTTGAACGACGATACCCGGAATTTCCAGGTATCGTCGTTCAAAATCCCCGAAATTCCGGGGTTTCCCCGGAGCACAAACACCCCTGTGCATGGTTACATGAAGACATAATTACTTTACAATGTTTTAAGCAGTCTTCTGATTTTTTGGAAGCAAATTTCATTGCAAAAGAATTAAAAATACATTCAAAAAATAACTGTATATATATAAGTTAAGCATGCATTACTTTTTCTTCTATTGAAGGTAAATTCCAGGAATATAAAATTAAAAAATTTGGAATTAAATGGAAGGACAAAAAAGAATTGCATCAAATTCAATTTGCATTACAGCAATTTTCCCATGCAGAAAGCAAAATACTAATAAAAACAGTGTCCTCATTTGAGGAAACAGAACTGGAAATCATGCATAAAACACTGACATTAGAGTATACTATAACTTTGCCATTTAATTTTGTCAATTTCCAACTTCATTGCAATAATGTAAAAATACTGAAAACTTTATAGTGTGTATTAATTACTCTACAGCAAAAACCAAAAGGCATATGAAAAAATTATTGAAAAGACTAGAAAGTTAGAAAAATTATTTATAAATAACAAAAGTATAAGATAATGCAACTGTAATCAAATCGTTTACTAGAACACTTCCTTGTATAAATTTCATATACCAAACTATGAAGAACACAAAATAACAATCATCACATTAACTTGACAAACTACATCAACTACTATGACACCCAAATGCAAATATTGAAAATAAATCCTTTTAGGAATGTTTAATTAAATAACTTACAGCCATAACAATATATATATATTGTCAAAAAACAGTTGAAATCATTATAAATTGCACTAACTTTTGAACTAAATAAAATAAAATGCTTCTTTTCAGAAAGACCAAATTGCAATGGATTATTTGTATTCTTCTGTATTAGCATTCAATCTGCCACATGAAAAAAGTGGAAAAAAGATTAAACTTGTTTCTTTAAAAAAAAAAGATCTTTTGCCTTGAAAAGTAAGAAGAAATAAGGCAGTCTAACTCATAGGTGGGAAATATGTGGCTTTCATGAGGGATTTGTACAACCTTCATAAAAGCTAGATCTTGTAGAAAAGAAAACAGTTTTTAAATAGCAAAGTATACCTTTTCTTTTCTACAAATATGCCACATAACAGCACATGTATGTGCAAAAAATACTGGTTCTGTGGGGAGCTAATCACAAATCTTTTCCTCTGTAGGTAAAACGTTTATATATTACTTAATATTCCTTTAACTCATCATGTGAAATCCCAAGAAAAGCTTTTTTCCTTCCCTTCAGTGAAAGGTAAAAAAAGTGTGTTTGTTGTGCAATACAGTTATAAATACTATAAAGAAAAGTGAAGGCAGAAGAAAACTATTTTACTCATACTAAACAAAAATTCTTCAATTTAGAAGATGAATTTCAAAAATAAAAGGCATTTTCAATTGACGTTTTTACATATCATATTTATTCAAATCTAAGCTGCCATTGTGATTTTAACCCCCCCCCCCTCCCTCTCAATTCTCAACAGTTTTGTGAAAAATGGTTTATAGAAATTCAATTTTTCAAAATTAAAATTAATTTAAAGAAAAAGGAGAACTAAGAAGAAGTGAATAATTAATTATTTTATCAATATTACAAAATTTTAAATACATACATGAACCTGTAATTAATTTAACTGTCTCATCCAACAAATTATTTTAACTTTGATTCTATGCTGCACCCGATTTTCAGTAACATTAACATTGGGGGAAAAGTGCGACTTAGGTTTGAGTAAATACAGCATATGCTAAACCAGAGGTTCCCAGCCCCGAGCTGCAGACTGGTACTTGTCCATATATCAAATGGTACAGGCACCATCTAAGGAACATAAAATAATTTCCATTTTATTAACTGTGGTGTATTTTTCTCAGGTTTGTGCAACTTTCCATGTAAATCACTTTATATTCCATGTTAAATCCCTTTATATTCATTTTTTGTGTAACTATTTTATTCAGAAGGCATATTTAAGTACAATCAAATTAAAATTATTAAATCAAAACAATCTGAAATATAAACCATCAATGTCTGGCCCTCAGCAGGCCATGGTAAAATTATCCAACCTTGACCAGTATGTGGGGATAAAATGGTTGGGAAATACTGTGCTAAACAACTATAAGAAAAATTAAATCAGCCTCTTTTTTTTCCTGCCTAATTAACATTTGGTCTATAATAATAAAAAATTTCTTCCCTTCTGGTCTAGTTAAAAGAAAATAAATCTAAAAGAGGTGAAAATGTGAAAATATCTCAAAAGTGAAATATTTCTTGGTTTATACTTAAGGAGAAGAAAAATAATAAACATTAACTTTAAAACTTGTATGAACCTAATATTTTGAAAAGATAGTTTAATATGTAAGTAATTCTCACTCTATCTCTATATCTTTGAGCAAGTTCAGCCAACTTATCTTCTTCTTGTTTGTTCAAACTGGCATAGTATCTATAACAAAGATATAAAAAAAACTCTTAAAAGATTTTATTTCTTAGATTTTATAAATTTTCCAAAAATCCAAGAACAATTCAAATAATATGCAATAATCTTTTAAAAATAATTAAGTAAAATTAAACATTTTTTTCTCATAAAAATGCAAATATTTTTCTATGTTTTAAATAATTATTTGGAAATGAAAAAAATATCGCAAAAACTAATCAAATAAATAAATAACCTAAAAAGAAAAAAAAATTAAAGATTTTTACAATATTGATGAATTACTTGTATTTCTACATTAATGTCTGAGACAAACCCATAATTTCAATATTCAAAACACAAAAACATCAAGTAAATATGCAATATAAAAAAAATAAATTATACATTATGAACTCAGGCTCACGATTGAAAAATCAAGAGCTAAAATTATGTAAATTTGAATTACTTTTGGCTGACAATATTTCAAATAAATCCCCCCCCCCTTAACAATAGACTTAGAAAGGTACTCAGTGGTTTAATCGGGGAGATGGTAAGTCAAAATAACTGCATCACAGAAAAAATTTTGACTTCAACGACACAGGCATCAGGAAACATCGTTATCTCTTTACCAAGGTGATGTAACAAAGGTGATTTCATAGAAACCACCTTCGGGAAATAAAAAAAGATCCTGTTTTAAGAATAAAGAGATGAACATTATTCCAAATTAAGTATTCTAAAGTGTTTCTGGAAGTGGAAGGATCAGTGGAATATACTGGTGTGAAGGTACAAGGAGTCAATTTTGAAGGGTATTAGGGTCTCAATCCTGATGCCTAAGTAATGGGTTTTCCCCAGCAAAAGTTGGATACTTTTTAGACAGTTTTACACATATTCCTATTTTATAAAAATAAAATTGATTTTGGTCTTTCTTTTAAATACCTATACATTGTGAAATGCTTTTAAGGCTAAAATATTCATATATATTGATTTTAACAATCAAAAGTACAATAATGTAAAACAGGAAGAATTAAATTATTTTTTTTTAGTATTTTATAGATATTTTTAAGGTTAACATACATAAATAATAAAAACTAATACAAGCAATGAAAAGTTAAACTAAAAAGTAAAAAAGTAATAAGCAAAATTATAAATTATTTTAAGAAAGAAAAAAATAAAGGAATTTTTTTTCAATAAAAAAAAAAAAGAGCATTTGTATTATGCTTTTATAATAATTTTGCCATTTTCAATAAAACATTTTTTAAAATTACACATTAATCATACAGTACATAGTAAAGTCTTAACATAGATTTGCAATCAATCCTTGACTGTTGTCCTTTAATTTATCATCTTTCATCTTAGAAATGTAATGTACCAGAATACCTCATTTAGTGTGAAACCCACTATATAGTAAGGTTAATAATTTGAGTAATAAATCTTAATCAGTAATCATTAAATAACTATTATCAGATCCTGATCCAATTAGTCAGAACACATGAATAAACTAGATTGCCAAGAGAGCTTGTGGCAGATACAGTCCACAGAGAAATTTCACCCTTAGTCTTTATGATAGCTTCTTGAGTGTAAATTAAAATTATTATGTATAAGCATGCTTTTTAACTCATTTATAAGGTGTGAAAAACGAAAACCAGCAAACATTGTGAAACTTGGTCATAATTTATGCTTAAATTCATTGGATACTACCAACGTTAAGAAGTGTATACCTATCTTACTGATGATAAATCTCTTAGCACAAAAAAAGAATAAGCTTATGAAAAGAAAAGGGAAATTGAAGAAAACATGCAAATAAAATTTAAAAAAACTCTACATTGAATAATTTTGGAGAAATATTCAATGCTGCATGATGAATATGTGAAATGACTAGTGATCCAAAAGAAAGAAAGAAAAAGAAAAGAAAAAAAAAAGCATTTGAACAAGGCAAAAATTTAAAATATTCTGTGCTATGACATAATGTATGAAGAATAAAAGAGGAAAATTGGTGCAAAAAATTTTGTCTGATTTTTTCACAAAAACTGTTTTTCCTCTTTTAATTATTTTTTTTATTGATTTCAGGTAAATATAAAAATATCTTTTTAGCAAAATTGATAGGAACAAATTACCTATTTTAATATGGCACTTTCTTACAGTAATAGGGTACATTTAGTACCCTATTACTGTAGTATGGTACATTACCCACATGTGGAACCAATTAATCTAAGTAAGGTATTCTTATATATTGATAGAGTTGCATAATTTTCATTCTGGCAGATTACATAAAAAAAAAAAATGGTGTGTGGAATGCCACGCAATAGATATAGACAGATAAAAGGAACAAACAAGACCGGACGTGTAATGCTTAATTTCGTTGGAGGCACTCAAGTCTATAATCTACAAACTAGGGTGGGTTACTTTAATATTTTTGGCCTTTTTTTTGAAAACCGCCAAGTTCATCGTTGGCTTAATTGAACCTACTAAAATCATTCTTGCTGTAGCGCTCGTGCTGAAAGGTTCGTATATGAAATTCTAGCGGCGAGATTTATTGATTAGGTATTTTATAATTTTGAATCATAATGTTTAATTGTTAAATTTTTTTGCAGTTTTTATAATGTATTAATTTCCTGTTAAGTTTTCCATCATTTTAACATATTTGCTGATTTATGGAATTTCTAACTTCTGTGAACAACTAGAAACAATATTTATAATAGGTTATTAGATTCACACATACTGAAACACACACTCAACACAGCATACTCAACAAAGCATATCCAAAAAATACAATATTTTATTGCACTTTTTTATTGTAATTATATTGAAAGTAGCCAATAATTCATAAAGAGCCAAATATAGCAACCCCAAAACAGAGGAATTTGAATTCCAACACTGTAAAAAATAGGAATAGGTGCTGCCAACAAAATCGCGCATTACATGTCCGGCCTTGTTTGTTCCTTTTATCTATCAGACTTCATGCAACAGAAGTGAAACTTCTTTGGTGACGTTGGTCGTAAGTGCAGAAATACATCTAAATATATTAAACTGCTGGGGGAACTTATTAAATTCAAATAAAATTCATATATATATATATAGTTCATTTCCTCCAATTTTTTTCGCGTTCTCCTACTTCTCTGTCATTTAATAGGCCAAACCGTTGGAATGTATACAATTTGTACAGAACTTTTAGACATTGGCTCACGTAGCAAATACCATGCAGCTTCTTGACTTGTCATTTCTACCGAATTGAGCATATCGATGCTCATTTTCCTTGTAACTTCTACAATATTGAAATCGGAGTGCTTATCCATGATTTTAATGATTTGACGTTGTAGGTTACTTATGCCTCTATTTGCTTTGTTCACATATTCTACCATGTATGCTGCAGAATAGTATTCTTCAGTGATAAATTGAATGTCCGTGTTGGATTGGAGAAGACTGAATAGGAACGGGTTGAATGCGTTGGGCCATTTTTCACTCTGTTCTCGTTTGAGGAACTCTTGGACGCGTAATCCCTGTTCAAAGTATATTCAGGTATTTTTCATCTGAGTTTACCTGATTTGCTTCATAAAAAGTCTCAATGTCAGGATAATCATTGTTCTCCAGTTCAATCATGATGCTTTTATAGCATCGTGAATATTTGGCAAAGCTAGGATCCTCCTTAGGCATTGGTGTTAGTATAACTGTTGGATCTACACGGCATGAAAGGAGCTTCAAATCTGCATTTTTGTTGTCTTCTGGCAGTTATTTTTTTGTAGCAGGTGAAAGTATGTTTATGAGTTTGTAGTTTGATGTTCCCTGATGCTTCAGATGATGATACTGAACTTAACTGATTGATTAATGCTATAGCATCCTGTTTGTCAGCACCAAGTGGATCCTGAGGAGCATTCTCGAGCCATAAGAGAATATGTGCACATGTGGACTCCTTCGATGTTGGAATTCAATGCGTTTGAAATAATGGATGACACGATACTGTCCAAATGGACTATTCTTTGATCCCAAGATATTGATCAATATATTGACTAATCTGTTGAAATAGATGGCACAAGTGACTGCGTCTTCGTTCATGAGTGTGCTTTTCTCGATGTAATTTAACTGAGCTGCTGTTTCCTTTGAAATCTCTCTCCCTTCATTCTTGAATTTGTATAGAAGTTGCAGTAAACCAGTCCAACCAATTTCGTTTGCACTCATTGTTAGAAACAACGTTGGATTTTCGAGTTGTCTGATCATAGAGGAGAGATCTCGTTTCTGCTCTGACCAATACCAAATTGAGTTTTGCAGAAAAGCTAGATTATTTTCAATGCAGCTATTAATGTACTCTTCTGATTCAATCTGTTGACGAGCAATATTTGCGTTTTTACCAACGTGTTTGAAGGCAACCATAAGCGAATCCCAAACTCTCAATCGCATAATTTTCATTGCCATATATAGCAAATGCAGTGGGGTCACTCCACGACGATCAACATGTCTTAATTCACTCGTGGCCATCCCATGAATGGTGTAACTCTTAACTCCTGCCCTGAAGTTTCTAAAATGACCCAAGTAAATTGCTGGGAAAGATAGCTACTCAGCATATTATCAAATAGCAAGCTTCTTGGTACATTCGCTTCTCCAGGAGCAATACGAAGATATTTCTCTTCATTCCATAACAACGTCTGTTGCTGGACTGTAAGACTCTCTTCAATAGTTATATTTTCACTGATTTCATCTAGAAGAACTTGAGATGCACTCTGTTTGAAATTGAAAAAACTATCACCGATTGTAACATCATACATTCTGTACAGTGGAGTAGCTGCTAAATATTGCAACCATGCTTTGATGTTTCTTTTAGTAACCAAACCCATCAGATAACTAGTTCTGTAAATTTTCCTCCGTTTGATGTGAACATTAACACAGTAATCATCATCAACATTCTGTGGCAGTCGATTGATCATTGTATTGATGGATACTGGAACATTGATTATTTGCCCTAATATTCCAAACTGACCGTGTACATGTCTCAATCGTCTAATTTGCATGAAAGGTATTCGTGGAGAAATGAGTCTTTCTGATACCATATCCAAAGTAGGAAGATGTGCTGGAATTTCTGGGTATACAAAACCCATTATATTTTGATAAATTTGGTATACTTTTCCTATTTAAACTTTGTCGGCAATTGTAGCATGCTTTAATGTCTATTAAATTAAATCCTGGTAAAATATTTTTATGCTCAGCAACAGGCCGTTCTCAAATCATCTCTAAACCATAATCTATCACAAATCGAACACCTGTGATCGAAAGGATTATCAACGAATCGCTTTTGGAAATCTTTGTGAGCATTTTTATGGGAAACATAGTCTTTGTAACATAAGATAGAATTTATTATCGATTCACATGCATCAGTTCAAACACGCACTAGACTTGTTGAGGACTCTGTACTTATTGAGTGCACAGGGTGGTTCACAAAGTCCATATTAATCTGTGCTGGCATTAGATGAGTATCAATAGCATTCCCATCATCAGTCATTAAACTCGGCATTAAGAGAATATTTTGCAATGTTTTTTCCGTGCTTGATATTCTCTCATGTACTCTGATCGAGATTTGGCAGTAGCGCTTGATGAATTTGCACTATTTTTCTGTTTTTTTTATCCCTTTTTCGACTGAACTCTTTCTGCTAATTTTTCTTTTCTTTTTCTTTCACGAAACTCTTTTCCTCTTTGTGCATTTGATTTAGACATTCTGAGTAGAATCAATAATAATTCAACGCAAATGGAAATTAAAAAAAAAAAAATTAGCTGCCGAAAACATCATCATGTGGCCAACAATCTAAGGAAATATTTTAAAAAGGCACGCTTTTGCTGCAAGAGCTATTTTGTCTACACTGTAACGCAAACATTGCAACACATATAACCGTTGACAGATGTTCCCTGGTCTGGTGAGAAGGGGGGGGGGAGTCGACCAACTGGAAAGGCGGGCAATCATGTAACTTTTTAATGGATATGACGCAAGTCCCAGGGTGTCCCCCGCTCTCTTTTCCTCCCACTCGCTATCTCTTCACCATTGCGACGATTGGGGGGGGGGCACTTTCCGTTCACTTTCTCCCTGTTACGCAAAACTGGGCAAATGTTCCATTCACTCCAAGAGCAAAGTCACTTCAAAAATATAAAATTACAAATCAAAAATATTAAAAAATAGCATACTAAAAAAAACAAAATTTAAGAATTTTATAAGCAAATTGTATACGATTACTACAAATTAGTACTTTTTCTTCCTTTTTCTTCTTTCTGCTCTGTCATCAGATGTCTCACCACCTTCATCATCAGACTCACTTTCTGCTTTTTTGGTTCTAAATCAAATACAAAAGAACACTTCAAAAATAATGCAAAATATGCACTTTATTCAAAGCTTCAGAAACAATTTTTTAAATTTCATACCATAGAAATCTATATAGGACCTATTTCAAAAATTAAAATGCAGTTCTTTAAATGTGTATAAAATTATTTTCTTGGTTGAATAGGGAAAAAAAATTTTTTAATATTAAATTAAAAATGTTTTACTTTGACCTATTATATAAAATAAAATGTATTTTTTAAATAATTGTTATTTAAACTTCTGAAATATTAAGATAAGTAACTAAGCTTACGGAGGATGTGAATGTACTTCTTCAGTAACGGGAGGAGCAGCTGCATGAGGTGGAGCTCGAGGCGTCATTAAAAGTTTCCTGAAATCATCATTGGTCATAGGATGATGACTCCTAAAAATAAAGAATTCTTATATTAGTAAGTAGCGCATGAATGGATCAAAGCAAATGATTGTTTCATTCCTTTTTATAAATACATTTAAGTTATTTTATAATTTTTGTATCAACACAAAATCTTAATGCCCATTATAATTTAAGATAATAAAATTGTATTAAATTACATTTGAAATCTACATCACTTACAGTACCATAAAAAGCTCTTTCTTTGTATTAAAATTTTGAAAAAACTTACAATAAAAAAAAATTCTATAAAAAAACAAAATCAACAAACACATAAGATCCAAGACTTATCACAGACATAGCATAAGTACATTTCTACAGAAAAGCAATAAAAACTATAAAAAAAACTAAAAGCTACAAATTTTGCATTTTTTTAAAACCTGTACAATTTTTTTTTTTTTCTAGTATTCTAGGCTTTTTTTTTTTGTCTTTAAATCTGTTTTAGTCCAGTAAATATTACAAATGATTTCTTTTAATGTACATTTCTAAGGACCAGGTTCATGTTCTATGCATTGACATAACAATACACAAACCATATGGGAATTGCACAGTTTTTCTCAGAAATAATCAAATCTACCTAACTTTTCATGACACTGCTTGTTGTTTAATCTTCCATGAGAGAAGAGTTTTGCACATGAGCAAATCTTTGTTTTTAGATGACTTTCATGCTTTTGTTATTGTTTCCAATGACACCTGTCTGACGGTGTCAGATCAAGGCCCATGAAATTCATCCTGGCAAGAGGCTAGGTGTAAGCCTGTTGTTAGCTTTTAGCACCGTGCAGGTGACAGTATGATTTGGCTCGGTTCATACACAATAGATGGCGACACCACCTACCTCCTTCTCCCCAATATAGGCATGGAACTGGAGGGGGGATATTCTCCAGCCCCCTGCACCAATGGTAACTGCTATGATCGCCCACAAGACTTTCGAACCCACTGATTTAAAGAGCATGTACTCTGTGTGTACTCGGAGGGTATTTGGTGACATCGACCCCAGGCCTTCTGGTCTGGCGTCCAATGCTCTAACCACTAGGCTATCCATAGCCCCCTTTTGTAACTGCTATAAGGTAATTGAAGAGTCGTTACTTTTGTGTTGTATATTGTGGTTAAAACTTTGAAACGACATAATAAAACCTCAATGGTAACATAATAAAAAAAACTTCCAAGTAAAGACCTAACACAATTTTTTTAAGTTGGATTTATCTGTTATTTATGATTGTTGGGCTGACTCTGACATATTGCCTTGTAAAAAGAACATAGAATCAGTGAAAAACTGGTCAACTAAACAAAAATGTGTACCATTTTGAGCAAAAAATAACTGTAATAATGGGTAAAAACAGAAACACACATGCACAACCTTTAACTTCTAATTTTCTATAATCACTGAAAAGAAAAAGGAAACATAATTACATGACTGTTCTTTGTATTAAGTTTCATCAGATAGTACTATTGAAACTATATTTTTATAATAGACTATATTATCATAGCTAACTCTATGGCTGGGGCAATTATGATTTGTTGTTAATGCTATAACTGGCAGTTCGAAAACAATAACCATCATTTATAACAACAAAATAACCCAAAATAAAAGTCACTGGGTGTCCTTTCAACACTTCTTATGGCCAAATGGTCTAAGCAATGAACTTGTGGTTTGCAATGCTTAAGTCGAATTGGGTGTTCAAGTAATGTTTTCACTAAAGACCTGCTATGAAGAGGAACTGTTGTACATCAAATCTGTTAGAACTCAAAAGTTTTCAAACTGACAAGATATGAATGTGGAAAGTGAGCTACCTCTTCAGATGCATTCCTCATCAACATCTGATCCTGGTTCAAAATTATTAAATCTACTGATACAGGTGGATAACTTTATACCATTCAGAAATAAAAAGCAAAAAACATTCATCAAATTTGCCTCCATAAAAGTATTAATACATTAAATACTTACGAATGCTCTTCATTTCTGGCATTATGCTCTGTAGGAGGCAGAGGATTTGAAAACGGCTCATGTTGATCTGGAAAAAAATAATAAATGTAAATACTGAAATATAATTATGAAGAAACAAAAATTCATGCAAAGACTTTTTTCACATTGTATTGCCTTAAAAATATATGCAGTGCTCATTTTAGAATGGTTTTCAAAGCACTGCCACTTGCATCTGGATGTCTTGTATTCCTTTATTTACAAGCTAAATATTAATTATAAAATGATTTCATCATTTTCTATAGATTTTAAGCAAGAATTGTTACTTTTGAAGAAGAAAGGCATTAAAAAAATAAGCAAATGTTTTCCAAGTTTCAATTACAATTAAATGAATACATATCTTCTGCTATAAAACCACGAATTCTCCCTTTTTCTAAGAAATAATTTTTGAACTCAGCCCTTTTTTAGATTTAAAAATACAATCTGAATGTAACAGCATATATTTTGAACATTAATAAAATAGAGGATTGAACATTAGTAAAATAGAGGATGAACATTGACACTTAAAAGTATTTCCCTGTACTGGCATTTAGTTACAGTCCCTTTTCCTTTTTTTTTACAACAAATATTTTTGTCAGTTTTTAATCATATCTCAAAAACATTACACATCAAAAAAGAACAATGAAAATTTATACACATATATATAAATAAAAAAATATATATCTGCTTTTAATGGCTTATATTGCTTACACCTACATACCATAAAGCTTTAGAAGTAAAGTTCTTTTTAAAAAATTTTTTACTTGCATAGACCAATTGGTACTTAAGTATTACCGCAACAATCACCTACTTTATTAATAACTGGCCAAGTTGGCAACCCTGATTTCCTAAGAGTCGTACACACAGAATTGGCTACCAGGTGCTTTGTTTCATATAACCTCGCCAATAGGTTGCGATAAAACGTAAGTACCTACCAATTTTGACAAATTAAAAGACATCGCTTATTCAAAAGACAATACCAAATACTGTCTTCTCGTTATTATGCATGATGATTTTCCAGTATAGGTTGTATACTGCAGCATTTGGCGATGTCTTTTGATTTGATGTATTTAGTAGAGGGCGTAATATGTAAGCACCAAAAAGTCGTACATGAATTGTCATTTTCATTCCTAATACTTTATTTTAATTTTTAACCACAAAAGTGGTGCTTATCTTACATTCAGGTAGGAGAAGAATTATGGCAAAAATGTTTGCAATGTTGCTTTTGTAAGCAGTGGATAAGTTTTTAAGTGTGTATACTAGTTATGAGCCACTGCAAATGCAAACATTAAAGCAATAATAAATCAATGATATGATTATGAAAAATAATTCAGCTAACAAACTCTGAATTTGCAAAATATTGATACATTTTCCTTAAAAAAGCAAATTATATAACTTAGTAGTGACATGAAATTTAGTACTATCTTAAAAAATTTTCATGGATAACAAATACAAACATGGAAAAAAACAAATTTAGGATTTTCTTATATTGTAAAAAATTCTAATTAGAATTTCTTCAATACAACTGAATAAGAAATGATCATTTAATATAAACTTCAGATTTTACCTATTAACAAAGTTCAACAAAAGCACAATATAAAAAATATAGTAAACGTACGACATTTTATATGCAACACATATTTTTTATGAGAAAATAATATTCAACTAAAATAATAACAGAATATACCATTTCGATCAGGCATTTTGACTCAAGAGTGTGTTTGTATTACTCTATTCCAATAACAACAATATCTCATACGAGAAGAAAAAATATATATATATATACTTCATTTCACTTCTATGCATTACTTTGAAACATATATATATATATAAGTCTATGTATATGTTTAAGATGTTAATGTACTTTATATGTTATAGAAGATATTTTAAATATATTTAGAATCTGATGATTAAGTTAATAAGAAAAATAAGAAATGATATTAAGAAAAAGATAATTTTTACAAAATTTAAATATTTTTCAATACTATCAATCCTCAATGTAGGTTAGGCAACACTTTGATCAGTGTTTATATTTAAACCGCGAGTGTATGCTTTCGTTTTGAAACGTTTTCGTCTGTCAAGTTGTTAGTTTATGTAAAAGATCGTTTCATAGGTATTTTTTTACTAGTAGAATTTTCTCAAAATTTCTTATTTCATGAAAAACATAACTCCTTTTAAATTTTTACGAGATTGCAATCTAAAGTAGTTATCTGTGTAACTGGTGATAAAATTTTGCTTCATTTTTCTGTATTAAATTTTGTAGTAAGTTCTCTAAAAATGAGCTAATATTTTAGTTACGAGGTCCCAAAAATAATATTTTTGGATTAGTTGATAGGATACAAAGATATTTGAAGCGTAATTTTCTTACGTGCATTTTGATATGCGTTATTATCATGTTTATGTATATTTTGTTATCGAAATTAGCTGCTCCTGAGTACATTGAACTGAAGAGTGGATTTCAGATTTTTGGAAAAAGTTACGCTATTTTGTTCTGAAAAAATGTGTTGAACTTCAAAATATACTTTTAAAAACTAATTTTTATATCATGACGTAGTTATAACTGCGACATCGATCAATGGATATAGTTTACGCGATTTATTGTGTTTGAATCTATTGTTTACTATGAAATGTAACTTTATTTAGCAAAATTCTGGTAAGTTCTTAGACAAAAAATTTTTGTATTCTGCAAATTAAAACCGGCATGAATTCGACTGAAGCAGATTTTGTATTTGATAATGTTACGTATTTTTTTTTGTTTCATGGTGGTATCTTACTTTGAAACTATTTTTTTGTTTTATTCTTAAACTTTTAATTACTTCATTTATCACTAGAAATGAAAAACAAAGTATTTAAGAATATTGCATTAAATATGAGTAGTATATTTGTATAACTTTTTATGCTAATTAATATAGAATTTGTTTTCTTTAATTAGTAAACTCATAACTGACTTTGCTTGTTTTCGAATTCGTTTTCTTTATTTCTCTTTATTAAGGTTTTATATAATTTATTTTACTGAAAATATCTGATCAGTTTTTTTAATGAATTAATTAAATTAACACATTTTATACAATTTTTAGGGCATATGATTATAACAGCATGGAAATTGCATTAATTATTTTTTGTAATGTATGTCATAATTTATTTTTCTAATGCATTTCTAGGTCTTAAGTTCAGCTTTATTCTTTCATAATATGTATCTTATTAATTCGTAAATTAAATAAAGGAATGTTTTGAAAAGAAGTTGTAAAATTCTTCTTAACCAAAATATTTATTAATAGTCCATTAAATTATAAACTATTTCCTTCATTGTTTGTTGTTCTTGGTTATTGAGTATTTAGTGTTTATGTATCATGTTTAGTGCAGTTTTTCTTTCAATATACTATATATAATATCATAGTAATGGTATTGACAGTTTCTTTTAATTTTTTTTTATTATAAAGTATAATTCTAATGGTATGAAAGATATTCATGTTATAGGAAATATTATGATCATGATTAAATTTTTAATTGTAAAAAATAAGATACATTTTAACAAATTTATTCTCAATGAATGTCAGAGTATCTTTCTTGATATTCATTAAAGTTATCTAATTCATTAAAATTACTGAATTATTTTAAGTTATGTTATGTGACATCTATAGTATAAATGTTTAATACACACTGAATAAAGTAAGCTATATTGTTATCATAATTGTCAATGAAAATTTTGCCATTCTGTCAATATTTAGAAAATAAAAATCAACAAATATATAAAATGTATAATTTCATATATTACTTTTACATTTTGAAATTACTTTAACATAGATATCAAATATGTCTAAAAAGGAGAAATCCTTGCATGAAAAGGTGAAAAACTTTTTTGGGAGGAGAGATACAACTCCAATTAATTTTGAAGGACTTAGAGCTGTTCCATATACTGTTTCCCCAGAAGTCTTCAAGGTAAGAAAGATTATAATTTTCAATCTCTCCTAATGAAGTTTTAAGAACATGTTGTTAAAATAATTATTAAAAAACTTTGTCCCTCTTTTTAAAAAGCATTTGCTAATATTAAATAAATTATCAAAAATAGAGAATGCATGATCTTGTCAGAATAGTTCTGCATTTCAATGTTTTATGATTACCAAAATATAGTTACTAGGATGAAATTGAAAAATATTACTAAATTCAAGGGGTACTCAAATCTCTTTATATATGTAATGAAAGACATGTATATATAAATAAGTATTTATATAAGCTTATATATACACAATACAGAGCTTGAACGCAATAAGCTTATTTATTTAAGTTTTTCTTTTGGTATTTTTTTTATGAAATTATTAAAATTTTAGGCTTATCTGTTGAGGAAGAGAACATAATAGTATTTTCAAAATTATAGGATAATTCTGCCAAAGAATGTGTTAAATGACACAGTGTGACTATTTACTTTTAAACAGAAAAGTCTCTCTTTGAATTATTTTGGCAGCCAGAATAATATTAGGTATTTTTTTAAAAATTTAACTGGGTTTTTAAGTAACTGAATTAAAAAAAATATTACTTAAATATAATTATTAATACAAATAGACTTTGGTGTAAACTTTTCAAAATGTTCACCAATTTATGCTAATGTGCAAGTACATAAAGTTAAATGTTAAACTGTCCATCAATTTCTGAGAATACAATGTTAATTGTAAATGTACAGAATTTTTATTCTATTTAATTTTTTATTTCATATAGGATATTAGCTCTGAGAATAATGTTAGCCATAGAATCAGATCTTTAAAGGATTTATATGAACATGTCTATACTAAAAAGTTGGCTGAAGTGAGTATTTTCATATATATTAATATAGATGTTGCTCTTATTAAATTTTTTTGCCAATGAAATATTTGTTTTATATTATATCAGGGTATGTTTCAGTTTTTGTTCTTTTTTTATGAATAAAGGATAAGGCATCTTATAATGTATTTTGAATAGAAAATTACCTATTTTTATTTAGCTAAATTTGATTAAGAATCAAACTAATCTGACCAATATTTTATTACCAAATTGAAAAAAGATAGGTATACTTTAATGCATATCTTTATTTTTAATTGCTTGCATACTTATATATGTGTGTGTTTTGAAGTTGTAATTTAATGTTGAAAAATGAGCCAAAATAATTTTTTTATAGAAATAAGTCTATTGTAATTTCTTTAAAGATCACTAACAACATGTATTTTATCTTGATATAATCAGTAAAAAAATTAAAAGTTCTACTTTTTTGGGGAACCATTTTATGTTTTACACTGTTATGTTTTATGCATATATCTTTTCTAAAAGAGTAAAGAATCTAGTTAAAATACATTACTTTAAATTTTAGAAATGTGTTCAAGCAATATTTCTGTTTGCTTTTTGCAGTTATATAGGATATAATAATTGAAAACTCAATCTCTTATTTTGGTCCAAGTTGCATTAAAAAATCAAATATTATACTCTTTTACATTAAAAATGTCTTTTTCCTATCCATTTTTTTTTAATAATATGGTTTTAGAGAGTTTAGTTTAATTTTTTTCTAGGACAAAAATGTCTTGATTTTTTTTTAAAAATTTGGTGCTTGTATATTATGCCAGCAATTTATCCCTATAGACTGCATGTCAAAGATTGCTTACTTAAGATTTAAAAGTTATGGTAACCCATTTGAGGGAAAGTGCTGAAACTCGCCAAAGATTGCCAATGGTATATAGTTAATATGCAAGTAATCAAAAAAAAAAAAAAATTGTAGAACTAAACCGGATTTTTTATTTAGTTTACTTTTTTACTTAAGGGTTTTTGTGAATAAGTTAGATTTGGATTATTTTCAGTATCATCTAGAAGCAATATGTCAACACATCCAAGATTTACTTAATGTCAATCAGTCTACAGAAACAAGGCATATAGTTTTCCAGTTTTATTGTGGTTTAATACATGGACAAGTAAGTTCTTTTTAAAGCTGTTGCTAAATATTTAAATGTTAGTAGCAAGAGCATATTTTGATTTTTACAAGAGTTACATTTTCTCCTTTATAGATAACTATCAGGATATTTTATTTGCAAAATATAGTAAAATTATTCTTTTAACTTAAATTTTTTTTCTGTGTTTAAATTATTAATAAACTTTCCTTATCTTCTTTCTTCTTTTACAATCTGTCTTGAAAATGTCTAAGATGATTCTGAAATCCTAGAGATGTAGCTCAAATGTGTTAAATAAATGTAATTTTCTTTATTTGATCTAATATTTCCATTAACATTATAACTGAAAGAATAATACTTTCCAAAAAATTTTTTAATTGCAGAGCTACAAGTTTAACAATTCAAATATTTCAAAATTAACTTATCATTGCAGATTCAGATAATGGCTAATGGGAAAATTTGTTTTCTGTTATATTTAAATTTGTACATATTTATACTTTTTGAATTAAGTATTTTGAAGTCTAATAACCATTGAATTCTATCTTCATTGTGAATTAAGGTTTTGATGGTCTTATTTTAAAAGGGATGTTAATTCTTGCTTTTGTTTTCATTATAATGACAAATTAAATTCCAGTAATTTTCTGTTTAGTTTTAAGAGGAGAGTAATTGTCTTGAGCCATTACTGATTTCATGTGGTAACGTTTGTTTTTTGATATGCTTTACAGGTTAAGCAATTATAAGTTTCATGAGTACTAACCATTTAAAATTTTTTTTAAAAATCATGTGTATATCAAAAATTGAGTTAAATATGGGAATAATATATAATTGCAAATATAAAATAGTATATAATTGGTATAACTTCAACTTAGACAAAAATTATTGGTCAGCTCGTGTGTGTTTGTACTATGTTTGTAAGTGCCATAAACGATCCATCTATTATTCTATCAGCACTTATTTCATTCCTGTTTGCTATTTGTTTTTGTTATTGCTGCATGTATCTCATTCCTTATTTTAAAGCATAGACAATTAAGATATATTTTTATCTGGAATAGAATTCACATTTTAGCAATATTTTTGTTAATGGCACTAAATTTTTTATAAGTAAAGCATCAATAATTTTAAATACTTAAAATAAAAAATGGTTTTGAAATATCTGAAAGGATTGTTCACCAAAATGTAAAAATTTCAATATAATTTCTTGTGTATGAATTTTCGTTATACTTTCTTTTTTGATCATTCTTGCTTATGGAGGAAACATGCAAAACCTTTTTTGAAAAAAAAATCTCAGAACTTCTTTATTCTCAAATCCTAAAGCCTAATGGCTTGCATTCTTTAGATGATATAAGGGAAGGCAGTAAAAAGTATCAATAAGCATGTGTAGTCAAACAATACTCCTAGTCAGAATTTTTAAAATTGACAAGAAAATATAATTATGGGCTGAATTTCTATTGATATTTTTCAAAATCAATGGCATTATTATATAGGTCATAAGTTTCTACTGTAAATAGAATGGTTAATTTAGCAAAGAAAATTCAAATATGCCCAAAGAATCTATAAGAATGCTTATGATGCCAAATATAAAAATGGAAGAATTGTACATATTCTGAAATTTTTCCCTTTGTCAGTTCATAGTGTACCAATTAATGATCATATTACCCAAGTAAAATTTAATATCCAAGACTGGGGAATACTTTTCTGTTTGGAGACATAATAAGAAGATTTAAAGTATTTTTTTTTAAGGTGCTTTTATTATGTTGTGTATATTGATAAATTTTTTGATATCACTTTTAGTTAAATATTCTAGCGTATATCAATCTTTATCCAAGTCGTATGAATTCTATAGTGTGTTCAGTTAGTGATAACTTGGAATTATTTTTAGAATTTGACAGATTAGAATATGCCTGTGTGAAGATATATATTATATGAAAATGTTGATTCATATTGCAAATCTTATGTGGCTTACATTAGCCATATCTCTTATTAGTATTTGTTTTATTGTGTGTGTGTGTATTGGGGCTTACTAATTTTTCTATAGATGACTGATTTATAGTGTAAGTTAATTTTTACATTTCTGTAAAGCTGTATTTAAATGGTTTTTTATATATTTAAAAAAACTATAAACTCTTTTAAGGGGGTATTTTTATTTTTTAATTATAAAGATTTAAAATTGTTACCTGTGTGGTGATCAGGTGTGAAAGAATAGTCCCAACGTAGCCCATGTGTGTTGTAGAAGGCGACTAAAATGGGACTGTGCAGGCAAGACCATTACATTAGTGCCCAATAAACCCTACCCTGAGATAGGAGTAGGAGCAGATGTAATGGTCTTGCCAGCACGCCTAAAGGTATAGGAGGATCAGAAGGAACACACTAGCCATAGTTCAACAAAATAATCTAATTTATTCACAATATTAATCACCACACGAATTCAATTAATAGTCTAAGAGATGCTCCCAATTAATCACTAGGCAGACAATAAACGAGGTAAGAGAGATATGAGAACTTTATTACTAACCACACTTACTCAAGGCAATAACTTTGACTTCTTAACTATTTAATGTAGACTTAATCCCAGTGACAATTCGTCACTGCAGATAATTAATATTTGATAATTGAATTAAGTAATTCAATTCTATGCTCTGATAGCACAGTCTATCCTATCTCTCTAATCTGAAAACCTAGACTATATATGGTAGTCTTAATTAACATAATCGCACATTTTTCTTCTTCAAAGAGTAGTTTTATTATAAAAAAAATTTTTTAAAGACCAGAAATTCACCCCACCCCCCAAAGGACTATTAGTAGGAGCTCGGATAGAACAGTCACAACCTGGGCTGTATCAAATAAGGATAAGAGGAGCCTTTTTTAATTATAGTTTTATCAACATCCATGCTTCAACTGGAGACAAAAATAATGTGGAAAAATAGCTATTTTAAGAGGAATTACATGCACTTAATGCATGTCCAAAAAACGATGTTAAAATTATACTTGGGTATGCAAATGCAAAAATTGGTATGGAAAAGGAATTTAGGCAAATTGTTGGAAAAAGTAGCCTTCATGATTTATCAAATGATAATGGGAAAAATGACTAATTCATTTTGCAGCTGATCGTAATAAGGTCATACCAAGTAAAATGTTCCAACGCAAGAGTATTCGTAAAATAACTTGGAGATCTCATGATGGAGACGCATGCAATCAAATTGACCATCTTTTGGTTGATTCTAGACACAAGTCAGATATATGGTATGGTTAGAACTTATTAGATGGGGTTAACCTGGATTCGGATCATGTTCTGGTTAAAGCAAGGATTTCTAATTTCTGGAAGACTCCTGGAAAAATTTGAATGCAGACAATTTAAAAAAAAGGCATTGAAGCTTAAATTTCAGAAACAGATTGAAAATAAAAACAAAGAAATTAACAATATTTTTATTGATGAGGATAGTAGACAAAAACGAAAATGGAATACACTAAAGGAAACAATCATCAAAACTTGTAACCATAGTTTTGTTTGTGGAAAAGGTAAAAAAGAGTAAAAGGGACTGCTTTAACAATGATTGTTTCATGGCTATAAAGATGAAGAATGAGGCATATAGTAAAATGCTGAGTAAGAGAATCCAAAAAACTCGGTGATTGCATGTAAAGATGCAAGAAGAGAGGAGATAAGAACTCATAGGGCAAAAAAAGATATTTTTGTTTAGAATTTTTTTTAAATGTTGAACATTTTAAGGGGATTCAACAAAAGCAGAGCTTTCTTTTGAGAAATACACCTTGGACACAAAGAATTTTAAGCAAAGAACCACCTCTTGTCGTAATAGCGAAGAAGTTATTTTGAGTCATAAAACTGAAGTATGTCAAGGAGACAGAATGAACATTTCAACAACTTAATAGTTGTAATGGTGACTATAAAGACTTGCAGGAAGCATGGAAACTCAGAGCCAAGGGGTAGTTGAACCACTATCACTGGAGGAAGTCATTGAGGCCTTAAATAAACTTAAAGACAATAAGGCACCCAGCTTTGTTGCTATTCCATCTGAACTACTGAAAAATGGAGAAAAGGAAACTTCTAAGAAAGTTTATGACTTAATTCAAGCAATTTTGAAACAGGAAGTAATCCCTGAGAAATGGAAAATAAGTATAACTTGTGTGTAATACATAAGAAAGGAGATATACTCGTGATTATTCAAATTATAGAGGAATAAGTCTGCTCTGTGTGTGTACAAGCTATAAGGTATTCTCAAATATTCTATTTCAACAGACTTTCTGCACAAGTCAAAAAGGCAGTTGGAGATTATCAAAATAGATTTCAAAAAGAAAGATCCTCTACAGAGCAGATATTAAACATCCGTCAGATTTTGGAGAAAACGAGGAATTTGGTATTGATACATATCACCTCTTTATTGATTTTAAAACTGCTTATGACATCACCAATAAAAAGGCTCTTATTGAAGCCATGAAAGTTTAAAATCCTTGATAAATTATTAACACTGATAGGCCTGACGTTAAGAGAGTCAAAGATCATGGTTAAAGTGCAGAGTGATTTCTTGGACCTATTGGAGGTAAGAAATGGCTTTCAACAGGGAGAGGCACTAGCATGTCTTCTCTTTAATCTAGCTTTAGAAAAAGTAGCAAGGAATTCCAATATCAATACTAGAGGAAATATCTTTTAATAAATCAATAAAATTGTTGGCTTTTGCTGATGACATTGATATCATTTCTCAAACACTCGCCGCACTAAGACAAGACTTCTTGTCTTTAGAGAAAGAGGCCCTCAAGATGGGACTGAAAACCAATGAGAATAAGACCAAATACATGCCTTGCACTAAATCATGTTTTAACAATTCCCACTTTAAAATTGAAGAATATAATTTTGAAGCTTTTGGCAGTTTTACTTATTTAGGTTCAGAAATTAACATAAACTATTGTACTTCTGATATCCAAAAGAGAATTACTATGGCTAAAGATGTCTTAATGGAATAAGAAAATGTATGAAATTGAATTTATTCAAAAGAAAAACAAAGGTTCTATCATAAGTCTTTTAAGATCAGTATTAACTTATGAAACTTGGTCCATGTCTCGAACAGATGAGAACATAAGTATCTACGAAAGGAAGATTTTTTTGGAGGAAAAGGGGACATGGCAAAGAAGATCCAATTTCAAGCTCTATCACTCATGTAAAGAATCTGACATTGTTAACTTCATCAAAATACAACAAATTAAATGGGCAAGTCATGTTGTCAAAATGGACGAAGACCGCACCACATAAAAGTCTTCAATGCCTAACCAATTGGCACAAGGAGAAAAGGCAGGACAAATCTTGGATGGATTGATGCTCTTGGTAAAGATCTCCTAGTTTTTTGAGAACACTAGCAGGAAGAAGGCTGACCTGGAAAAGGCTTATTGAGAAGACCAAGAGTGGACTGTCGATCCACTGAGGAAAGAAGGGATTTAAAACTGCAACTTAAGAATGGTATTTATTAATGCAGTAGGCAAATATTTTCTTAAAATTTGCATGAATATATAAAAGGTAAATTTTACTGTAAATTATTTTTATTGAATATGATTTATTCAACGTTTAAAATAAAAATCTGTAAGTATTCGTTTATAAAAGTTATCTCATTTGTATAGGTTATTTATGAAGTTCTTAGATTTTTCTTGGTAGATTTGAATGGATCTCTCATAGTTCTTTTTCATTCATATAGTTGAGAAATATGACTATCATGAGAAGTTATTTCTTTAGACTTATACTTTTACATAATCTCCCAGATGACTTAATGCCAAGGTTAGTTTACCTTTTTTTATTAAAAATAATTTTAAATTATAATTTTATGTGGTTTTTTGATAATATGATTTTTTTTATATGAAATAGGTTTGATATGCTCAAAGCACTGTCTGATAATGGGAAGACTATAACAAATTTTGAAGAAGAAATGGGTAATTATATATATTTTAGTTCCTATGGTATCGCAAATTTCATTTCAACTTCTATTTAAAAGTATAAACAGTATAAATTATTCTATAAATTATTTTTGAGATTTTATTACTTGTAGAGTTATCAGAAATATTAGTGAATTGTCTATAACTATAATTTAAAGCATACTGTGATTTATGTATAAAAAAATATTAAACTTTTAAAATGGGTAAAAAATTTTTACAACTGAATTGTAGATAGTGTTGGGGAATATTAATGGGATATGGTCAAAATGGTTTCTTTTTTAATGAACCATGTGAAATACAAAAATCTTTTACTTAAATTTAAAATTTAGGTTTAAACTAATAATTAAAATTTTTGCTGTTTTTTAAAAGCAAAGTTGTTGCAATCCATGAATTATTTGTGTTCAATTAATGGTGCATGTTTGGCTTACTTGGAACATGGTTCATTACAGGTTCTTATATTGTCATTATTTTAATTGTTGTCAAATTTCAAAGACAAATGGTACATATTTTACTGGACTCCTACTCTGTACTATGTTAAAACATTGATTGCCATTTAGATTTAATCTATAATAATCCCTTGAGCCACTTGATCTAGAATGAATCAGGGTTTTGTGTGGATGTACTAACTGTATTTTATATATAATATATATATGAAAATGTATTTTAATTAATGTATTTGGATTGCTATTGAAAAATGTAGCAAGAGCTGATAAATTTTATACTATGTGTTGCATGAGCATTAAACTTTTCAAAAATAACATTTTCATATCATAACTTCTATATTAATATTAAAAATATCATTTATGAACCCAGAATGCCTCTGATTTTTATTTCCTGTTAATTTTTTATAATGAAAGTATCAATGGAAATTATTGTGCAACCTGGCACATATACTACCAAACCTTTTTAGTCATTTTATAAAAAAATTTACATCGTAGTTTGCATGTATATGGCTAATTTTAAATTAAGAAGAAAATAATTAATTGATGGCTTTGTATAAATAATGATCAAATCATAATCTTTAGAGCTAGATAACCTGCTTTATATACATTTATCAAATTCTTTAAAATTAATTTGAAGATACCAATTTGAAGTTTTTATTTTGGTACATTGTTTTCAACGGTTAAAAGTTTATTTTAGATGCCATTCTAACTTAAATTTTGATTATATATAAAAAAATGCATCATATATAAAAGAAAAGTTTAAGATATCAATACATCATCACTTATATTTTTTCAGTATTTCATTGTTGAATAAGCAATTGCTTATATTTTTATAGGAAACAGTGCCAAATTAAAAATGCTTCAAATATTTTAAATACAGTAGAATCTGTTTTTGTGCAGTCCTTTTTTATGCAATTTTATTTTTGTGCAATCATTTTTATACGGTATATGAATTTCAATGGTTTTTGGTGCCACTGAAATGTTTCCTATCAGTGTAGCAGTGGTGATGGAGAATGTTAGGGTCTTCCTGCAAAATCATGTTTTGTCTTTAATATTCTATAGGCATTGGGGGCAGGGAGATGACCCGAGTACCTAGCTCTTTCAAACTTTAACTTCTCATTAGGATTTTGAATGACTGCAATGATGTTATGACTCTTTCCCTCCTTTGTTAATATTTTATAAATTGAGCAGGTACGTTAGACTTTTGGGGTCCCTAGAGTCCTGAGCCCCTCCCCCTTGTGAGGCAGGGGTTGTATGTTACGCCACTGCAATGTACATATATACACTTCAAGACTCTATGTTCATTTGTTATAAACAGTCTTCCAACAATGCACATTCAATCAATAGCTGCACTTGATTGAAGACTAAACTGTCAATGACAGTGACATTATCAATAATTTGATGGATTTTGAAGTCGGACGAGAAGAGCCAGATTCTTTGAGCGAATAAAATATATGCAGGGATACAGCTTTCCATCAAATTGGAAAAGCATTTTCAAAATGGATACCAATCCTGAAAGGAGTATGAAATATCCAAGAGATTTTCGATCATGCATATCTGGTTATCGCGACATTTGCAAGCAACTGAACAACCAACGTTCATTGTAAAAATTTATCTCTTGCTTTATGGTGCCAAAAAATAAATCAATTGAAATTGTATCTTCAAGTGACGAAAGCAATTTTGAACTTATTCATCACAGAAAGACGAGTGCTTTGGATTACAATGAGTAGCAGTGAATTATGTATGTGCATTTTGAAAATTTCTTCATGCGAGAGAAACCAAGTGCTTTAAAAATGTTTTCATATAATTTAATTATTTTTGTTATGGAAATACTTTCTGATGAATTTTGTAAATAATTTGCATATTTTCCAAGAGTGACTTTTTTTATATGGTCTCTCTCCTCCACAAAATTTTTTTATCTGTAGTATTTGGACGAATTTGTTTGTTATATGTAAGAATTTATGAAATGTTCAAATTTTTTTTCCTGCTTTTTTTTATTTACCGCACAGAAACGGGGTTTAACTGTATGCAAAAAAGTTTTTTTGAAATTTATCAATTATTTATAATGTTATTTCAAAATTGTAATTTATTTTTTTCTCTTTTCTATCCTGTCCTATTTGTAAAAATTTTTCAATTCTAATGTTATTTATCCATTTTTTCTACATTTTGAATCTCTATGAATTATTTCTTATTTTTGAAATTTCTTATTATCAGGGCTTTTTTATTCAATTTCTTTTTCCTATACATAATCTGTAGCTTTTATAGATGAAAGAGTTTGCTTGTAATATTTATCCATGTTGTGAATTTTCACGTTTTTATTTAATTCCTTTTATTGGCACATATAGATTTCTATTTAATTTGTCAACAAAATAAAATTGATTCATTTAATTAAAATTTTCTATTCTTATCTTATATATTGAGAAAATTTACTTTTCATGATTTTCAAATGAATTTGCAGGGCCTTTTCTTTTAAATTTGTTTCTGGACTTTGTAGCTGTAGGGAAGGAAGCGGATCTTCTAGCTCTTTTTACAAACGTTATCAAATTCAATGCTGCCTATCTTGATGATGATGTGATTGAAGGTTTTGTAAAGTGAGTCATTATTAATTTTAAAACATGAGTGAATTTTAAATAATTCTTGAATCCTGTTTTATATGCTTTTATTTTTCAGACAAATAAAAAAAACTTGTTCTTGTTCAAAAAAAGATGAAGATGTTCAGGTAATAAATAAATTTTATACAGTGTATATGCTTAATAAATTCAGATTAATTAAAAATAGTTTTTTTCAATTGTAATCGATGTTTTTGTATTTATTATAGTATTTCTTATGAAATCCTAAATTTGAAATTTTTTTAATGCCTCCTAAAACTAATGTTTAGTTTTCCTGTATCAATCTTTCTGCATCAAATTTCCTGGCATCCGATGTTTAACTATAAACATATTAAAAACTCTTGTATTTCTTTCTAAAACATTTTAAAGCATTTTTTTATATAATTTGTTACTGTACAAACTTTAAGATATTAGTTTATATTATCATAAACTGGAGATTATATTGTGTACTTGTATTTTATACATCGACCAACTCGTCAAATAAAAAGACATCACCAAACATTGTGATATGCAGCCCAGTGGTAGAAGATTGTCCCCATGCATGCACAAACAATCTTGTTCGTTCATACAATGACAGCTATTAGTGATGTCTTTCGATTTGGCAATGTTTTTTAATTTGAAATTAGTTGACGGTATAATATGCAAGTACCAATTATTGTTTTGGGACCAGTAATTAATCTCAATAACACCAGTAAAAGGTAATTGCTAATAGAAAAAAATAAATATCTTTAAATCATTTTTTACTTGAACTCTTTCTAAAAGAAAGAAATATTAACCCAATTTTGGCTTTTAGATGTTGAGATTAGATGCTGCTTCAAATGGTTATCATTCTGATGCAATAGCCTTACTGTACACTTCTCTCCCTCATCTCTTCCTCCAAAAGTAGTAGAAATTCAGAATGCTTCATTTTATTTTAGTAGTGACTTCATGCATATTATTCACAAGAGTTATAAAATTCAAGAGTTAGAAGAAAAATTTGATTTTATCATAACTAAAACAGCACTATTTAAATAGTGCCATTGTAGCTGAAATCTTATTGGTTTTTTGTTCATATATCGAGATATTAAAGGATACAACACATTTAAAGAATTCTAAAAGAAAAAAACACATTTTGAAATATTGGGACATTAGCTAATGATATAATGCTTCATGTTAATAGTATTAAATGTATTGAAATTAACTACTAGTTCTCCAGATGAATAAAAATATTTAAATCAATAACCAATGAATATGTTAACTCGGTATTGCCAACATTTTAAGTTTTAAAATGAGCAAATATATTTAAATAAAGTAACACTTTTTTTACAAAACATTCTCCCTTCCAACTGAATTTTTTGTTGATGTTGCCACATGACTATAAACTAAAACAAAAAAAATTATAGATTGCTTGTCTTTTAATTCTGTTGTTAATTTCTTTAGTTTAATCATTTTACTGACATTTTTCTTCTCCTCCACTTTCCAACGATACATCTATGTTAGTACAGTTTCTACAACCCAATCATTCCCCCTTCTCCATTTTTTGACATTTACATGTTTTTTTCTTCTGTGTATACTTTCCACGGAAACAATAAAATTCCACAAAGTTTTTTTATCAACCTGCTAAGGCTTCCTTTTGAATTTTTTTTTTAATAAAAGTAAAAAATACATCTTATCTAAAATTTTAAGTTTACATTTAAGGAACTACGATTCTTATAGCCTCTTTTGTGAGGGTTACTTTTGGGATATGGGAAAGAAGTTTTGTGAAAAAATTTACTGAAAAGTTGCATGCACCATCAAGTCAGCGATAAGTTTGAGATATATTCTATGAAAAACATCCTAGAGGTTGAGGACCTTTGTTGTGAATGGCCAGCTGGTGGGGATTTTCATCTCATTTTGAGAAATCCTCTTTGGATAAAGCCTTGGACCTGGTGTTCCAGCTGAAAATATCGTGGCGGAATTGTCATTTAGCTTTGAAGAAACTTCCAGAGGTTACTTTTGGTATTGCCACAATGTGCAGGAATTATAAAACAAGAAGCAATCTGTGCTATTAGCCTAAAATTATTGAAATGAGCATGGTATCACAGATTAATTTTTTAATAGGGAGATGTATCTTTATATCCTAATCTTTTAACCTGTGTGTACTCCGACAGATGCCTAAATCCATCAGTAAGCAATGTAAAGTTTTTTGGTACCTCTCTACTATTGAATTAGTTTAACAATTGATTTTTCACTGTTAAGAAATTAAAGAGAACTTAGGAAATGCTGTTGCAATCCTCACCAGTAAAGTTATATTGATGAAAATGTGTAATAAAAATGAAACGTGCTTTTGGGAAACTCCAGAAATAGTTTCTTCACCTCTTGTTGGACGGTACACATAATGAATTCTTAAAACATCAGTGTGTCTGTGATGTTGAGAAGTTATGTCATGCATTGCAAAGGGGCTGATGCATGTTAAATTTTTTGTGGTTCAAAAGTCCGCATTTGCGGAATGTGGAAGTTTGAAGAGGGGACTGCTAGCTTATGTATTGTCCACGTTGTTTGACCAAAATTCAAAATTATGAGCTCAATCACAAAGAACCTTCATGTAGTTTCTGAGGATAATATTAATATTATTAGTCAATCTTTGTTTAAACACACAGCCATATTCCTTTTTTCCACAGCTTAAAAATATAATGATACACTAGAAATCAGTCGTAATAAATTTGTTCAATAGGCAAGAAGTGGTATAATTGTTTTAAAGGGATTTGAGACTACTGCCACTTTATTCATTTTATTAACCATGTGTGCTTATAATTGTTGTAACTGAACTTTTTACTAGATATATACTTTCTTAGTTAATGTGAAATAAACATTCAGTCTTTTTAAAATTTCAGTACTTGTAATCATACGATATTAAAAAAATTTTTTAATTCATTTGTGGTAGAATTCACTTAATTATTTACACTAAAATGCAAAATATCATAAGATGCCTCTTTTTGCCTGCTTAAGTTCACTAGCTTTACATCACATTGACTCAAGTTGTCAGTGATCCTTCATGAAATACCAGAGGTGCTCAACTTTTTTTTCCTGTGCTGGGCCTCATACATATGTCAGCCATTTCACGTGGGCCGCAACATGAGGTTAAATGGGGGGGGGAAGGAGAAATGCTTAAGACCAAGATAACATTGGAAATTTAAAATATGGAAAATTGATCAAAATATTATAACTCCTGTTTTGCTTTTTTTAATCATTTTTTTTATATTCTTTATTTTTATCACTAAATTAAAAGAATTTAAGAAACACTCTCATTTTTGCATCAGTAAATGGTTTCGTATGATTACCGATAATATAACAAACTTCTTGGTATGTCTTTGTTTCTAATGTGACATTACCACTGACAAAACACTTTGTTGCTGTTGCAAAGAATATTCAATAAAGCCCATTTCTCCTCTTAAAAAAGGAAAAGCATCATTAAATGATTCCTGTTCATTGGTATTTTTAAATACAGCACTTTTGTGATAAATCAAATAAGTACTGATCCATGTTTGTTTTTCACTACAAAACGGTCAACCTCCAAATCGTTCGAATATTTTTTGCTTGCAAGGTATGAAAGATTGTTCAAAATTAGTTCCACACATAAAATTGTCACTACTCCATTGTCTGTTATCATAAACCGTAACCGTTACAAATAGAAAAAGAGTATCGGTTCACAGCCGTACAATATCAACAGCATAAAAGCAAAATTGATATATTTGATTTCTTGTCAAAGAATTTCCCATGAAATTTTTAATATTGTCTTAAATAAAAGAATTTCTCGGAGCAATGGGTCAGACCAAGCCACTTAAAAAGGCTCGGTTGGCCACATGCGGTCCACAGGATGAGTATCGCTGATATATACAGTCCAGAATGTTCCTTAAACCAATCATGAATTATTTTAACCTGGTGACTTAGTGTATTGCCCTCCATCATTGTTTAGAAACATAAAGTCCATCAATGGTCTCCAAATAAATGAACACAACTATTTCCAGTTACTGAATGAGCTAGCCTGGTGTATCTCATGTAAAATCGACCCACACTTTTCTAATGCTACCCTAATCTTGCACTGTGCCTTGGTGACTACTTGTAGGGTGTGTGCTACACTTGAATCCTTCTATCAACTCTTATTACAGAGACTGTAGCTCATCTAACAAAGAAACTCCTTTCTAGTCATCTACGGTTCTATTGATATTGTTACGAATTTTGTATACAATAATGTAAATAATTTGTATTTGGATGTGCAATGCCTTTATATTACTCTATGCCATATTTATTTCATGTTAAAATTGTAATATTCACAAGCAACGCCGTCCCTTACGTTATAATGGCTATTCAATGGGAACTTGGCGAAATATTGGCGAAAGAGCCAAGTTGGCATCATTTTTGGTGACATTGGCGAGTTTGGGACTTTCTGGATTCTTCTAGAAGTTAGTAGAGAGATCCACTAATTTCGCGATCTGTGACGCGAGCGCATCTTTCCAGAAATTTTGGTCCCTGCTATAAATAGAGCGATACTCGCCGCAGCAGTCAGTCTGATTTCAACCAGCGAGTAGTGAGCATTGCTTTGATTAGCGATTAGTAGACTTTCCTTGAACTTGATCAGCTCGTGCGCGCGGCTGTGTTTGTGAATAGTCGCTTACATACGTGTATTTTTAGACACTGCTTATTGTGTTCGAGTGCTGTTGAAGGTGTGAAATCCTTCTGTTATTTATTCTGTGAATTTTGCTGCTGAATCCTGTATTTCAAGGATTGATTTTCGACAATAAATACTCATCACTCTTAAAAATTACCTTGTTATTTACGACTGATTTTGCATAAAATCCTCATCTACGTAACAATATATTAACAAGTCCAACAGAGGTGCTGAAGTAAAGTGTTAGTAAAGACACTTGAGTCAGACTTCTGGTAAAATATTCTGTTAATGCAAAATTTCGCTTCTTTAACCTCATAGACAGTTCTTTCATGCATCCCCTAATTGTAACTGCATTCGACAGTGTTGGTTGTCTAATAAGTGATTATACAGATGTGGCTAGTCTTGGTCATTATGTAAATGCAATCAGCTGCTGCATTCTTCAAAGTGAGGGGCAATGCCGGAAATTTTATTTTCTCCGCATATTCTTGACACTGTGGAGCAAAAAATTAATTGTGCTATTATTTCTGAAATGGAGCCCCCCCCCTTCCCATATATATGCATTCTTTGTTCAGTGCTATTGCCATTTGTTTGTTTACATATTGCTATCCCATGGCTTTGGCTTTTCAATAAATATGGCAGTTATGATTTTTTTTTGAGACCGTGAAATAAATAATGGCATTTTGTGGCAAGTATTTTCATATTTGTATAAGTTTTTTTTATAGTATTATGTTAACTACATAATTTAAAATTTGTTTTCTAATATGTTCGTACTCATTTTTTTACAGGAAAGTCTTAATGTTTTTGAGGCTATATTATGTTATAGTCATCTTCCCAAAACTGCATTACATCCATTTATCTGTACTTTATGCGCAACTGTGAACCTCGAAAATTTTGTTCCCTGCAGTTGGAAGGTATTATGAATTTTTTTATTTGTATTTTACATTGAATGAAAATATAACTGTCTTTAAAATTTGGATTCTCTATTTCATTCCTTGGTACTGATTTTGGAAAAATAAAAGTTTAAACTAGAGTAGTTATTTCTATAAATACTACAATTATGCGCGTGCAAAGGTTCATCAAACATTATAAACCATTACAAACCATTTATTAGTTTTTATTGGAGATCTTAATAAACTGTTTAATGATGAATGAGAATATGAAATGCTACTTAGGGTGTTTTTGTTTGTAAATAAGTTTTAAAAATATAAAGAGTAATAATTAATATAAAAGGAATATAATGTTCTCTTGTTCAGTCATATTTAACTCCATACATCTTGCTTATTTCTTTCACTTATTGGTTCTAATGTTTATTACCCTTTTTTTTTTTTTCCCCTATCTGGCATTATTTTATTAAATGAAGCCAAAAACTTTTCTAGACTGTTAATAGTACTTGTTGGCTTTTTTATTGTTCAATTTAAAATAAGATGTGTAATTCTTTTAATTACCCACTTATTTTTTATTTGGAATAAAAAGGTTTCATTTTAGTATATTTTTAAAAAAATTAAATAAAATTGCATCAACTAAAATAATTTTTAAAATTTAAAAATTTAGTAAATAAACCTAATCTGCTTAGAGCTATTTTTGTCCCAGTTCTCTTTTAGTTACAAGAGATTATATACTTTTTATTTCTATATCTTTTTAATAAAACTTTTTATTTCAGCAAATGCGTAATTTAATGGGAACATTTGCTGGTCATTCTGTTATTTTTCATCTGTGCAAAATGCTTCAAGATTTGTAAGTTAAAATCTTATTTTATTTTTAACATTATAATGAATAAAAGAAAAATGCGAGGCTGAATATTCACATTAAAAAAATATATATCTTCTCTATTGCAGGACTGGTTATCCAGATCCCAAAATTATTCGTGGTGCTGTTTATTTCATAAGCATGGCTTTATGGGGACCAAACAAAGTTTTAACCTTAAAAGTTTTTCCAACCTCAATAATGCCATCATTTTCAAGGGTGATCATGAATATTTTATTATAGATCAAATTATATGCTCGAAGGATTGTATTATTTTGTAATTTTTTATTTTACTTGCTTTTTATATTTATTATATAACATTTTCCACTTTGATTGAAATTAAATGCAAAAAATATATTTTTAAAACGGGATTTTCATTACTCGTGTCTTTTTCTGTTTATTTCTGTAATGTACTGAGAATTGATTTATTTTATAATACATTTTAAGACTACGTTTAGTAAGAATTGGTCAATATTGAAAATACTTAGATATTTCATAGGGTGATAATATTATAAAAAGATTTTATTGTATGCCAATTCTGGCAAAAATAAAATGACTAAATATAAATATATTGAATCATCCCGTAAATACTGGACTTTTTTGTGTGAGCCAAAAGTTGGAGAAAGAGGGGATAAACTATGTACATAAATTTTCTGTACCACAAGCTAGTAGTACATTTTCCCTGTTCTTATTCTTAGTGTTAATTGTTAAAAATAAAGAATATTAAACTATTTTTTCCAAGTTGTTATGAATGGCATTGGTTGGGAAAACCTATTTGGCAAGCAATGCTTTATGAGTTCGATGAAGGCAATAAAGTCACAGAAAGTGTTGGAAATATTAATGTAGGGTATAGGGATAGGACAGTGGGCATTAGTCCAGAAATTCGAAGTCTGAAACTACAAACTGTAAGCTGTGCATTAAAGATATTTTGCAGATTCTAATAAAACCATTATAATTGTTAAGAGAGCCATGAAGGTTTATTTTTTCAATCGTTCATCAGTACTCGCATGCCCATGAGGGAGAAGTCAGAAAATTGCATCAATGAGTTCCCCATATCAACAACAAACCATAAGATGGCTCAGTATTTCATTATTATAATTTAGTAGGATACTTGATTATAATAGTTTTTTCTTGTGTATATTTGTAATATATTTCATGAAGTTTTGTTTATCCCATTTAATCATGCTAGTAACTTAAGAACATTTTTCTTTTTTTTTCAAGGCTATTGATAGAAATGATAAATGTATAGCTTATGAAATTATCTCGGCTTTAAGCAAATTAGTTTCTGAATGTGGTGATCAGCTAGAATATGGCTTAGTCTGGGATTCAATATTAGATGTTATTGGAAAAATTCTGGATTCAGAAGTGAGTGGATTTTTAAAATCTAATTTTACCTATACATTAATTTTATTAATATTTATTTATCAAGCATTTCTCTTTCCTTCCATTGAAAATTTATTGTTCTATTTTCAGTTTTATTCTGCAACTTCATCTTGTAATAAAGCTTTACAGGATTTTATTACATTGGCTGAGAAGCACTGTCCTGAAGATTCACATGAGCGTTTGTACAAAATAATTGATAAGTGCTCTGAATTTCGAAATGTAATTCTTTCCTTGATTAATATTCTAATTGCTCTTGACTTTTTGCATTTTTTTACACTTAGACTTTTTTTAAATTTTGTATTTGTACAGAAATGTCATTTTATTGACTTATTTCTTTTTATTTCTGTAACTATTGCTTAATATTTTTTAAATGTAGGTTTTTTAACTTTTTTTAACAATTTATTAGATGAATATTTTTGAAATGCCTTTTTAATTAAACTAGAAAATATCCTGTATGTTAGTAAATTTAAATATTTCACTATGTTTAAACCTTTTTATTCTTATAATTGGTTTTTATATTTTTATAGGAACAGTCAATCAAGCAGCTCATTTTGTATAAAGAAAAGAAACTTTGTGGATTCAATTTAGATTTCTTCATTGTATTCGGTGAACTGATTGAGAAGTTCTTTAGGTAAATAATTTAATGTAAATATATGATTATATATATATATTTTGGTGTATTCAGAATCAGTGCATTGAATAAAAAAGAAAACATATAAATTATTTTTGTATGTCTTTTAGATGTAATTTGATCAAAGCACATTACTTAAATTTTCAAACTTTGTATTGGTAAAAAGTTATGCAGTACAATGTATATACCTATTCATGGTCATTGTGAAACTTAAATCACTGCATTTATAGGAGAATTTACAAAAAATGTTATGTCAATATGCAAAGTGTTGTAAATATATATATGTTTATTTATTTTTGCCACATTTGAATTCAATTTTTTCAAAATATTTACCTAAAGAATGACATACCAATAGTTACAGCATTATACTGTTAAAAAAAATTTTGTGTAACATCTTTCCTCTCGATTCCTGGAGATTTGTGGGAGTGATTTCGTGAAAAGGGACGGAAATGCGTAACAGGAAGTTGGGGAAGCGCGTGCTATTCAGTGAAGTTCAGTTTTTCCCCTTCATTCGGGAGGGGCTCCACCCCACACCCTGCGGTCTAGGCCGTGAGATCTTTGTTTTTGTTTTCTCACTTTAGGATCAGAGAAGAAGCTAAATCCTTTAGGCAGAGTCGTGGTTAGACAATGACTAACGTGTTTCGATACCTGTCTTCGATTGCTGCGAACAATTTAAACGATCGGGCCACAGAGCAGCTGGTGTTGCGATCTATCGTTAACAGAACAACTCGCATGTTGTGGCTCGACATATAGATATTACTTATCATCAAACAAGTGGACTGGGTATTGTTAGTCAAGATATTGGGGACATATGTGCGGCAGAATCCTTATTTGAAAATGGACAAACAGTGATTTCGGTGGTCGTATACATTTCTCCGAATCAAACTGTTCAAAAAATTAAAAATTTCCTGCATTTTGTACTTTTACTATATACCAAAGGCGATTCTGCTCTTTTTTTTAAAAAAAAACTATCACTCGCTTCCCATGATTTTGAGTGGTGATTTTAAAGTTAACTTCAGTTTGCTAGAAGCCGAGCCACTCGTAGCTTTTTTGAATGATGAAACTCGAAATGAACACAAATCGATATGTTTCGACAACTAACAGTGGTACTGTTATTGACTCTATTTTTCAACGGTGTTTAAATACTTTGAAATCCCAAGTATATGTGTCATAATTTAGTTATAAGCCTATTGTCTCCGCTCTTCCCCAAACTGAGCAAGAATAATTATTTTTGATTAAAAAAAATTGCATTACTCCTTGTGTAAATTAAATAAAATTTTCATTAAAGATATAATTATTCCATAGAAAATTATTTCCAATCGTACTCGATTCATTTTTTCAGAATTTAAGTTGCTATTGCGAATTTACCATAATAGCATGTCAGATGTTACACATCGTACTGTAAAGCTCGTTTTTTTTATTTGAGGCAAAGAAAATTCTTTCATGTATGAAAAGAAAATTCTTTTATAGAATACTTACAATAAACATGAGAAATTTTTTAAAGGACAAAATTGTGTTTTAATCTGTATGAAATTGAATACTGGGCAAGAAACTGGTGTTTTATTTAATCGTGCTTCCGGGAATAGATCTATCTTGGTAAAATATTTTTAAGGGAATCAAAGAGCTGATTAACAGGTATGTTCAATGTTTTTAGTTTTTTTGTATGTAGACAGCTTGAATTTGTACCGACAAATGTAATATATAGTTATGCTGAATTGAATGTTAGTTTCTCAAGATATTTGAGGAAATATTTAAGATTTACTTGAAGTGTTAAAAACAAAATTTCAACAGTTCTCTATCAATGATTCATCATTAATTTTTTCCCTTTGTGAATAATTTTATTTTAATTTTGATGGTGTAAATGTTGTGAAGTATACATACATTTGATGATTTTTATAGGAATGAAAGTCGCCCTGCAATTCAACTTGAAGTCTTGAAAATCATCCAACGTGTCAGACCTAAGAGTTTCTATTATTTTGAGGTTTGCTTAGTTTCTCATTAAAGTATGATTTCAATTTAAATTAAAACATTATGAAGTATATATCTGAACGATCTTGTATTAAAAATGATACATTATTGAATCTTTAGTATTTTAGCTAAGTATTTTTTAAATTCAAAGATTTAAAAATTTAAAAATATGTTCAAATTATATTTTTAGTAAAGCTAATATTGTAATTAATGTGTGCTAATTAATGTAATGTATTGCACATTAATTAGGTTTAATATAGTACTGTTTTTTGTGTGAAGATTTCCTTAATAAAAAAATGTTCTCTGAAAAGTATTTAGTAGTTTTGTAAGAGCACTACTAGTGCATTAAATATTTTAAGAAAGGAAAAAATTGTGTGTTTTGTTCTTAAAAATTTTTTTGGCATGATATACTGCATTTCATGGTCTCTGGTTAATTTTTCTTTGTCAATCTTGTAATGACAAAGTAAATATTAAGCTGAAAAGTTTTAATGGATATTAATCTAAATATATTTGGTCATAACTTCATTTTTCAAACTTTTAGTTTATATGAAACCAATAATTATAGTAGAAATATTGAGTATGTGAAGGCTGGTAGAGAAATGAATATTTTATACTGAAACATATCTTCATGAATTTCAATTTTCTTCTGTAACATCTTTCCAATAATTTCTATTGGTCTCTCAGTTATACTTTTCTCATGAACTAAATAGCTTTATAGACTTCATGCAAAGAATTTTAATATTTGTACTTTTAAGATAACAAGTTTTTTTTATAACAAAAATTATGTGGTTTTTCATGTATTTCATTTGGCAAATCAACTTGATTTTATTAAGAATAATTTTTCTATTGCAATATTTTGTATTAAACTTTTTTTTGTGTTTATTTGCTTACCAGTTTTTTATAACTCAATTTTGGATGTTTAATTTTTTTACTTGAGAATGTGTTATATGTGATAACTTTTTGAAGTATAAGCTTATGTTATGTATCCTAGAAACTTTAAGTATAATTTATAAATATAATAAACTTTACATACTCTCTTAATTTTTAAATTGATGTCTTTTTGCTTATGAAGTGTTAAAATTTGAACCTTATCTGATGATTCTCACAATGAGTTTATTTTTACCTCTTATTCTCATTTGTGATATCAATTTATAAGTACTGCTATCTTTTAAAACCTTAAAATACAACATCTTAAAAATATCTTTGTGCCTTTTTAGTATTATAAAATTTAACTAAATTCTAGGTCTTTTAATTGTTTTCAAGCTTTAAACATAATGCTTTTAAATTTCTTATATTAATTTTAAATTTATGCTATAATCAATTATACTTTGCTTTTGTTTCTGCATAACTTATTGCTGCATAGCTAATAATATTTGTGTTAAGTGTTAAAACTTGAACCTTATAATCTGATGACTCTTTTCTTGGGTTTATTTATAATACTGTGGATCTTATTTTTAATTGGTTTAATTTTTAAGTATTAATAGAATAATTATACTATAAATATTTTAATTTGATTACATTTTAATATATTGCATTTTATACAAGGAGTACAAATAAATTTATGCTGTTTATCAAACATTGGTCACTTAATTCAGAAGGAATGGTACATTATAATTCAAAAAGTATTCTCAATCACTATCCATTACTTTCCCCTCTTTGGTAGCATATGGATACCATGTCTGACACAATGTTTCATCTTCTAAGGCTATCTATGAATCAACACAATTTTTAGTATCTTCATATGTTACGTGCTGCTGAGACTGACCATGTGCCATCAGTTGGAACAAAAAATTATTGGAAGGGACAATGTCTGGTGAATACAGTGGATAAGGTAGGATTTCCCAATTGAGTTTTCCAAGTAGGTTTTGACTGACACGACATGTGGTTGAGCATTATGATGCAGGAGAATAATTTTGTTGTATTTGGAGTAATAGGTGCTTTTCCTTGGAATGCTCAGCTAAATCTCATTGTGTTCAGTAGCAAGTAGTTTCATTCAGTTTGAGCAACTCATAGTAGATGACAGCAAGCTGATCCCACCAAATACATAACCTGAATTTCTTTTCATGAATATTCAGCTATTATGACCACATGGTTCCCTTGACTATCTCCTCTTTTGTTTATTATAGATCTGTTTGCTATCACCAGTGGTTGTACAATGTAAAAATGCTCTTTCATTTATACCTGACAAGCAACATTTTACATAGGCAAAATTGGCATCCAATATTTTCTCTGCTTCAGTTCACAGGGAACCCAATTTCCTTGGTTCTGAATCACTCCCATTGATTTTAAATGATAAATTGCTTGTTGAGACACTCTCCTAATGTAAGTGCAAGTTCTTTTTGCATTTGGCATGAATCTTCCAATAATCTTTTGCTATGTTCTTTTTCTTCGATGTCAAACTCTCCATTCTTAATTTTGAAACCACTCGCAACATAGTCTCTCGCTCAAAATAGCTTTGTCATATGTTTCTACCAAGGAGCTCCAGTTGTAAATTTCTTCAAATTAAAAAGTAAATCAAAAAATTTTGCAAACAACACTTATTTGGCTCAAAACTCTCAACATTTTCACACAAAAAATGTGATGCTGATACAAAATCCCTAATGCTTCAAAGTTATGGTGTTGGCAGATGTCCAATTATGTGACATTTTACATCTGTAAATTTCAACTGTAATTTACTTATGATGCCATCTTTTGTCAAATAGTGGAAATTTATTTACACTACAAACGAAAGTTTCCCCGATTTGAGTCAGAATAATAGCTACGTATTATTTAATTAATGTTTTGTTCTTTAATTTTTTTTATTTCTGTTTAGTACTGATCATATTTGTATGTATTTAATATAATTCAATGTCATGTTAATTTTTATCATCCTATTTTAGGAGGATTTAGTTGATCAAATTATTCTACAACATGTATCGATTGCAGTTACAGTACCTGATGTTTCAGTGAGAAAAGAAGCAGTAAAACTTGTAATTACTATGGCTGAATCAAAAAATGGTCATGGCTTTTATGAAATTATGGAAATCATAGAAAAGGTTTGGTCGTTCTTTATTTATTCTTTCTGCATTCAAATACTAAATTTCTTTCTGAATGAAATTTTCTTATCTACTGTTTAATAAAATGTTTTTTCAAAAGATAATGATTGAATGCCTCAAGTTGGATGATTCTTCTGTTGATTCTTGCTCTGATGTTGTTGCTGCTGTAGAGGGTCTCATAAGTATATTTAAAGTAAATACCTTTTATTGTATATCTTTTAGATACATTAATTTTTATGTTCAAGATTAAAAGTATTAGTGAAATGATTTCTATTTTTCAAATTGTTTTCTCAAATTCGTAGTTTAATCCTGTACTTTAAAAAAAACCACTTTATATCATTAAATTTCTTTTATCAAAAAAATAATCATCAGTTGTGCTTAGCCTTCAAATCTGTTAACATTACATTACAATTACTGAATTTTTATAACCTGTAAAAGTGTTAATTTTAAAAATCCTAAATTTAAGATTTTCGGTTTTTTCCCCTTTATTCTTCAATTTTAACTGTAACTTTGTGTTTATGATTCAATTATATGTATACTTTCTAATTCAAGGTTTGTTTTTATTTTAGAAAAAACTATTTGATTTTTATTCTCACCATTGCATAGAAGTATTCAATCTTCTTGTGCATCACATGCAACAGCAGTATCAAAATCTGCAATATGGAGAAGAATTGATAAAAATAAGAAAAATGGTAATTTCTCTATGTTTATTTAATTGTTTTGATGGGCAAAATATGAACTGTTAATATTTGCGTTCATATTTTAAACTCTTGCAAGAAAATATTTTATAAACTGTAGTATGTTATAATTTCTGAAACATATATACACCAAGAGACATGAAGTGCATGTGGTTACTATAAAAATGTATAAGGATGCAATATGATAGTTATAATTTGTAGTGTTTTTACTATGGATAAAGACCAATTTTTAAGCAAGTTGAGAGAAGGCCAAATAAATCACCATGGGCCCAGTAATTGGAACATTTCTAAAACAGCATAATTGGTTAGTCGCATGTAGTTGTGATCAAGTGCTGAAGTAAATTACTGACAGTAAAATAAAAAGTAGGCACAAAAGTGTTGGCTATCTATTAATCACCAAAAATCGTATACTGTCATATTTAGTAAAATTTGATTACCCCCATTCCATTCATCAGTTGAGTACAGATTTTCATGCTGGGAAAGCAAAAATGCTTTGGAGCATGAAGTTTAGTGGGGTGGTTAGGTAAGGGACTCTGATAATCCTATAAGGTTCTGTTATTGATATTTATCGCACTTTACACTTGCAATAGGCTTATCAGTGTTGCTGTTCAACCTAAAGTAGTAGAAACATGCTACCTGGTTAGATGAATAGAGATTTCTCTTGGCTTTGAATTTATGGAAGAATTTATTGGTTTTTGGGTGAAAGGGTAACTGAACCAGTGCATGGCAGGTAGAACTCGGGCTGATAGTGGCTCGGGTATGCTTTAAAGCAGGGATGGCCAACCTGTGGCACAGCAGAGTTGTAACAGTGGCACACAGTCTTTTTGAAAAATTAAAATTTAAAAAGGTAATTTTTTTCTACTTCATTAAAGTGCCTCTCTGATAACCCTCAAAATTTATTTTAAATACACTTATTAAAGTGAATTACACAATAGAAAATTATCATGTAAAGAATCATTGGCATAGCTCATTCTGAGTGAGCCCTGTATCAAAATTCCTTCTGTATCCTTGTTAAGATGTGATGTATAGCCACAGTTTTTCCCTGACAGGAGAACTGTGGTTATACATATTGGGGTCCTGTATTGTTGATACAGTAGTGGCTACAATAAACTACTCAGCGAGTGCTTACTACTGAAGGAGGAAAATTGGCTTTTGGTTTTAATTTTACTGATGGATATTATGTGACATTTAAATAATTTAAGTTTTAAGATTACAAGCAAAACATAGTATTTTCTCTATCCTATATGATTACATATCTTTTTTGTAAGCACACTTTTGCTGCTGCTTTTTTTTTTTTTGCTTCGATTTTTGAGAAAAAAATATTAACATTAGAGCTGGAATTATATACCACAGTTAATGCTTCCAGCTATGATAGATTTAAAAATTTAATATCCATTTTGCAGGATTCATTCCGTGCTAGATTTAATTATTTGTAAGGTAAAAAAATGCTGATTTTTTTTTTTTACTAATCCTTTTTAAATTTATCTGAAAGACATTGTGGACCCTATAAGGAACTAATCTCAACCACAAGTGATCCAAATTATATTGAATTTTGAAGATTTGTACCAACAACCAATTTTCAAAATTTACACGATTTGGCTGTCGGATATTGTAGATTTGTATCAACGTGTGTTTATGAACTAATGTTTCCTATTAAGAACACAGTAAAATCAGAACATCGCTCACAAAATTAACTGATATGCACCTTTATCTTTTTTGTTTGCATCTTCAATTAATCTTAATAAAACTTGGTAAAAAAAAATTACAAATTCTAAAGCCACATTAAGCAAGTACAGACTGTTTAACTTATTTAGAATTAAATGTTTCGAGCTATGCATTTTTATTTTATACCTAACCTAACTGATGGATCCTGTAAAAAGTTTATAAACAATAAAACCTAATTTGGACTTTTGTGTTTTATTTTTAAATTTCCACCACTATTTAGACTTGCATTAAAAATTGCTATTTGTATGAAAATCTCATAATAAGCCTATAAGTAACATTTTTTCACCTTTCCATATTTTTATGTTTGTTAGAAAAATTGGGAATATTTTGCATAATATTTTTTGTCGGATAGTGGCACTCTTCCCAAAAAGATTGGCCACTCCTGCTTAAGAATTTCTTGGACCGTGTGTGTTAAGGGTACCATGACAGTTGTGGGCAACTTGTCATTGCAGATGAGTTACTTTTGTTTTCATAAGTAATGATGGGGGAGTAACATCAGAAAGAGTAATGTCTCCTGCCATATAGCCAAAATTGTGTTCAATTGATTTCAGGAGCATGACTCCTGAATTCGCTATCATGTTTTGGTTGTCTAATTTCTTGGATCTTAATCCAATTAAATATCTATATATCACTATGAGCTTGATCGTGATCACAACGGGGCCTGCCATTCAAAACCACTTAATTTATATTTGTGCCTCTGTTGAAAAAAGGGTATTTGTTGTCTGTAGACATTTACTGTGATTGTAATATTTGAATAATCATGGTCACACAAACTCATGGCTAATATTGTTTCTCTATTGAGGCATAAGTTCAAGTCCTGGAGTCATTAAAAGTTCACCATGTAGAAGGGGTGATGTACATTAAATCTGTCAAAGTTCAAACTTCTCACATTGGCATGGTGTGGAAGTTTGGTGATTGTGGCACCAATGAGATGTTATCCTCATTGCTTGACAGAGGTACAAAATTGGAAGGTTCATCACACCAATGGCACTCATGTAACTTCAAAGTGCAAAGTAAATAAACAATCGAGCCTTATAGGACATATTCCAAAAACTTGTGATGTCCATGCCTATATTTGTTAAAGCTTTTGAATGAGCTAAACAGGACACCAGTAATGACTTTAGTCTGTAGTGTTGTTTTGACTCTTCAGTGTATATAAAGAGATTAATTATATATGTAGAATGCTTTTGCCATTTTAGTATATATGTGTACCATTTTTTTTCTTTCTAAATTTTGATATCTGGTTATTTTGGCACTAAATAACAAAACAAATGTATTTTAAAAAAAACGTTTTAAGATTGATTTTTAAGAAATCAAATAATTTAATATTTAAAAGATCGTTCTTGATCTACATGATTGTTGTAAATTTCTCATGGTGAAAATGTTCTTTTTTCTGACAACTCAGGATTCCTGACTTTTTGTTAATGTGCTTCTTTATCAAAATTACTTATCCTTATATATAAATTTTTATTTTCAGATCTTGGAATTTTTGTTTCAAATAAGGGCTAATAAGCGTAAACAAATTGGACTTCCTACTGAAAATGGTTTAGATTACCATCTGTTCTTATTATGTGGCTCAGAGTATGTTACATTAAATTTTGATTTAAAATGCAACATTTGAATTCTTTTGCTATTTATATACAATTTTGTCCAATTATGGGTTGGAAAAATAGTATTCAATTTCTAAATAAGTTTAATGGGGGGAAGGGGGGAGTTTGCATGAGTTCTTTATATTTTTAATCAAATTTTGATTAGGGGAATTCTCATTCCTTGATTTTTATCCTTTATCAATTATATCTAACATTTTTAAAGTAAACAAACATCAACACATATTTTCATTATTTAAAACTAACAATATGCTTAATTTTTTTAAATTAAAGATTTAGTAACTATTGGAAAATTCCATTTGTAACAAATACTATAAATTTGATTGAAAACATAGAATATCACTGGAAATATAAAGATGTCAGATATTTACATCTTGTACTAGAACAAATTTAATTACGTATGTATTTCATATCTTTCATGTATTTGTAGTTCTGTTATACAAAATGATTTTTTTTATCAATAAATTGGAACAGAATGATACTTATCTCCTTGATGAACTTATTAATTTTTTAAATAAAAATTTTAGATTTATATATTAAATTAAAAAGTGTGCAAATAATTTAAAATGAGTACGTTGAGCTTTTATTATTTTTTATTTTAGTGATGATAAAGATCCAGCTGGATCAGTCCCGAGCAGTCCAGCACCTGGATCTCCCACTTTAGCTCCTGCTGTTTCATATTTGAATTTTGGTCAAGCTTACCAAGTTATCCTAACTTGTCTAAAAGAGGTAAAAAATTTTATTTATTCAAATGAAAAATATTTTTTTAACTTATAAATTTTAACATTCTTTGTAATTAAGAAATTGCTTTTTTTTTTTGTCCAGTTATATGTATAAGAAATGTTAAAATAGTATCACTATATTATTTAAATCTAATTTAAAAATTAAGTGCTAATTGCTTGAGTATAAAATGAATTTTCAATAAAACAAATTGTCCTTTATTTTTTATTTTATTTTTTGTATTTTAATGTATTGATTACAAACTGTAATTTATTTTGGGGTGGAGGTATATTTTCCTTGAAATTATAAGTAAAACCCACAAAGGTTTTATTTTTTTTATTCTATTTGACACGTCATATTTCGCCTTGATTTTTCTAATGCCTTGTAAAAATACTTAAATAATTCTATGTGTGAGAAATTTTAGAATTTATTAAAAATTAATAATTTAGAATATATATATTTGATACAATTTGTTTGTGCTGTGTGATTTCATTTTTATTTCCTTTTAAATATACATCACAATTTTCTTTTTCATTCTATAAAATGAAAACTACATGACCTAAAGTTTGCTTTGTAAAATTAATCTGATTCAATAAAAACTTTTTAGGTTGGTCTTTATTATATTTGGGCTAAAGAGGTTTTAATTGAATTTATTTGCAGTTTGGCCAGATTTGACTGTTAAGCCATAGAACCCCACTGTTACTAATTAAATTTATACTTGTTTGAAATAAGATGATTCATTTAATGCTATTGTAGGGATTATATATTTTTATGTTGTGGTGTCCTAGTTATTATATAAATATAACTAATAGTTTAAAAGATTATTTTAAACTATACTTCAGCTTGCATTTGTCGGTATTTCTATGGAGCTGGAAAATGGGATGAAGTTAAATCTTAGCAAATGTTCATACAAAATTTAACACTCAAAAGAGTTTCTAACATGAGACGGATAACTTAAAGGATTCAAGTTTATAAAGTCTGAAATTTATTTTCCATTAAAAAATTTCTATGGAGGTGTAAAGTTGGGTAGGCAATACTATGGTCCCATAAAATTGTTTTACTTTAGAAGAAGACAATAACTGTCAATATTGAAATTAACATGTAAAATTGTGTTTAAAAAATTTAATGAAGATCTGATGTTACGTAATGAAAATCTGTTAAACTCCCCCCTTAACATAGTTATTCTAAAACAAAAATTAAGGAAATAGTTAATATCTTTATTTTTTTTTATTATTAATATTGGTACCATCTGGCAGAGTCGTAAAGCAATTTTTACAACTACAGTATTGAGTTTATGTACCATTAAAAAAAAAAATCAGGGAGAAGAGCATATTGTTTTATTACTCACTTCAAAGGAATAAAAACATCCGTTATATCTAATGTAATAGCTTATATAAATGTAGAAATACAGAAAAATGGAACAAAGAAATTCCATTTTAAAAAAGAAATCTAGCATTGTAAAAACAAATTCAATATGGAGTCCACTGTGCAAATAGCTTGTCCAAGCATAGGATTGTAATGATCCCAAGCTTTGATAATTTATTATAAATTTTCCAATTCATATGCTAGTTTTCTTTTTGTTTGTGTTTCAAATAATATCACAATAAAATTTTACAGATTAACACTGAAATTTTACTTTTGCATTACAGTAAACCAAGATTAAATTGGTCTAAAATGTACTAAATATTTGTTTTTTTTTTATGTGCAATGTTAATTTCTTTTAGTTACCTTAATAATTTCTTTGAATATTGTAAATATGCAAGGTAATAAGCTTCTTTTAATTTTTTTTTTAATGCATGTCAATTGCTTGTTTAAAAATATTTGTTGTAAAATTAATAAAGTTCATTTGTTTGAATAATTTCAAAACCACATCAGTTTTACATTTAATTAATTGTAAATTGATTGAACATCTTATTTTTAATATTTTAACATACTTCTCTGATTTATGGATTATTGGATTAAATTATGGAATAAATGTTGATTAGAATATGTGCATGATGGCTAGTAAATTTTTTATTAAATGCGTGTTTAAAAAAAAGAATGCTTAATTTAAAAGATGTTTTTTTTAAAAAAATTAAATTCGTAGCTTATATTTAAAAAAATTTGATACCAGTCCTTAACATAGCAAAATGTAAAAGATCATGTGTGCATTATGATTGTGTAGAATTAAAAAAAAATAATGTACAAATAAAATAACACTTTGATATATTTTGCAAATATAAGTTATTTAATAGGTGTGTTAAAATGATAGATGAAATCATTTCATGAAAAATTTTTATAGAAACATTGTATTTTTATTTTATGCTATATTTTTTACTTCTAGGAGAAAGATTGGAATATTTTAGAGATGGTATTTAGAGAATTGCCTATTTTACTGAGAAATAAAGTTTTAATTCTTTGTGGAAAGTGCAGTGTAAATGCTCTATGCTCGATTTTATATAACATGGTAAGATTGCAGTACATTTTAAAGAAATTATAAAATGTTGTGGAAATTATTTTCACACATGTGATTTTTTTTAATAGATACATGACAACAAAAGTGGAATTCCTGGAATTTTAAAAAATGCTCCACCACGGCTAACTCGAACAGATGTTCATTGTTACATTTTTCCTTGTGTTGCTGCTTTAACATCTTACCATTCATGTATTGATTCACATATTCAGGTACTGCCTACTATTTTTTGTTTTCACTCTCATTTTAAAACCTTTAAATCAATTTTTTTATTTTAGTAAAAACTTATTTTTAAAATTCCACCTTAAATTGTTTTTAACACGCTTTTATAAGTTTCACTTGCATGTAACGGAATCTTGGAACTCTATTTCCACTCACTTAAAAAGGTCAGATTAATTCGAAATTTTGCACTCATGTCAAGGACTGATGACAATACAATAATTTCATAATTTTATTCCATTGTCCTCATCAGGATCGTCAGGAATAACAATAATCAGATTTTACAACAATTCAATATATCATTTCCAGATTTGGCGACTTATTGCATGTACAATTTTCAGATTTGGCGACAAATTCTATATACCATTTTCAGATTTGGCAACAAATTCTATATACCATTTTCAGATTTGGCGACTAATTCCAAATGCCATTTCCAGATTTGGTGACTAAAAGAAAAAGGTGTAACCCCTACAGCGATTGTTTTTAATTTAAAGCTATTTATATGCAAGTATAAAATGCACTTGTGTGTGGTTTATAAAAATAAAACAAAAAAAGTGTTCTGTATGAGAAAGTGGAGGGTGTGTGTTTTATCAGTTTCTTACTATAATATAAACATTTTTCTGAAAATTAAAAAAAGGCTTGTGATGTGAAAAAAATAATTTATGTTCTAACTGCCAAATATTTTTTATTTTTATAAATCTATGCTTTTGGAAGTGATGATACGAATTAACATTATAGCAATCAGTTTAAAAGTTGCTAATACGATTGACACTTTCTGTTACCATGTTTTTATTAACTGGCTTTCTTTAATGTCTGTGCGAGTGGAATTTTGTAATTGGTTTTAAACTGTGACTTTCCGATGAGCTAGAGATTTGAAATTTGGACCATATCTCAGAAGTGGATGACAATGCATAAAAACATGGTACATTAAATTTTTTTTTAATTCTAACTTTTTCTTCTTACCACACATTTTATTTATTTGACCTGTTCTATATATAGAGACAGAATCTAATAAAACGATACGGGACTCATCCGAGGACCTGTAAATGGAGAGAATAAATACCCTTCAGACCCGTCAATCAATATCCATTGAAGAGCAAGACTTAATTCCAGCTTCAAATATCAAACTAAAGAATAAATTTAATAATGAATAAATGATAGTTTAAAAAACACTTTTATTGTAGATCGAACTAAAAAATGAAAAATAAATTATAGTTTAAAAAACACGCTTTTATACTGAATCGAACTAAAGTAAAAAAATAATTCTTAATATAAGAATAAAATAATGAAGAGAAAATTAATGTCATTGTGGTAAAAGCGTGGGATGCAATTTCGGAATTAAAAGAAGTTAGAAACTATAACAATTGATATATTTATAGAGCACCCGACACTTTTACTCCAATGACATTAATTTTCTCGTTCATCATTTTATTCTTATATTAAGAATTATTTTTTTACTTTTTAGTTCGATTCAGTATAAAAGAGTGTTTTTTAGTTTTTTTAAAACTATAATTACCATTGTATTGCAATAATTGCAGTTATTTTCTGCTTATTTTTATATTTAATTTTGTGTTTTATTTTTATTTATATAAAATCATTTTTATTATAGAAACTATGACCAAAGAAATACATTTTTGTAAATTAATCAGAATTATGAATTTTAATGAAGTATTTTGGCACTCATTTTACTGTGGAGTATGAGAGTAATTTCATTAATTTTTTTTAAGGGAATAATTGAAGCTTATAAGATTTTTATATTTAAGATTGAAAATTTTAATTTTTAATGTCCGAATTCATGAACCTGTTTTTCAGAAACCCTTTGTGTAAATCAAATACAAGTTTGAAAAAACATAGTTCTCTTTATCTGTATGTAAAATCAAAACAATTGAATTTTGCAGAGGCTTTTAAATCACTGCTTGCAGTCTGGTTTGGTATCAAGAAGTGCTAAGATCTGCATGGAAGGATTGACATTGTGCCTTTTGGAAATGCAAAATTCTATGCTGAAACTTCTACCAGAAATGCTTCTTAAACTCTCAAAGATTTCTGCTACAAAAATAGTTGCTGTTCCTGTTCTAGAATTTTTATCAAGTAATGCTTTTCAGTCAAATAACTGTTTTTATAATTATTGAAACTATTTTATAAATTGCCAAGAAATTTAATTTTTAGAATTTTCAGTATACAAAGCAAGATCCATAACAAAAGTATATGGTTAAATTGCACCATTTGAAAATGATTGAAACATATATAATGAATAATATATTAACTATCAATATATTAATACTTATTACATTAATTATTAATTATTTTAAAGAACTAGAGTTGCTTCTTGAAAAATTTGGGTATTTTTTTGAATTTAACGAATCATTTCATGTTACTCAAAAGCATATTATTCAAAAAATCGAAGAACCTTTGTTTCCATTTAAAATCTTGTGACATAAATACTCAGAACTCGGTAGAGTTTATTAAATTTATAGAATCGGTCTAAAATTACAAATAAAAAAAATCTTATTTCTTTAATTGAAAAATACAGTTCGCTTAATTATTTTTTTCTATTTGACTTTCTTCAAGAAATCGAATTAAAATAGCTCTTTTGGAAATTGGAATATTTTCTGTAAAACTTGGAAATTTTTAAAATTTTATTTCTATTAAATTTTTTTTATATTTGAATGGTAAAATATTTAGAAATGCATCTTAATAATTTAAAACTGATTTTTGAAATTTTCTGTATAAAATTGCAAACTTAAGTTGTATGTTCAACTACAGCATTTTTGATTATTTAATTCTTTTTTGCACAGTAATTTCAGTGAAAAGACTTTTTTTTTTCAATTTGTTAATTGTTAAAATGGTCTGTATTTGCTTTTTAGATTTAATTAGATTACCTCATCTATATGTTAGTTTTGTTGAAGACCAATACATGAGTATTTTTGCCATTGCACTTCCTTATACCAACCCATTCAAGTAAGTTATTACATTTAAATTGTTCTAGATCAAGATGAATTGTACTTTGTTGTAAACATTTTTTATTCTTTCTTTTGCTTTTAGGTTCAATCAATATACAGTTGCTTTGGCTCATCATGTATTATCAATGTGGTTTTTAAAATGTCGTATTCCATTTCGAAGGGATTTTGCCAAGTTTATTGCAAAGGTATTGATACTTAAAAGCTTATTAAAATTTAAATTTATCAAATTATTATCGAAACCATAACTTTGAACTTGAAATAAGTAGTAAAAAATTACTTTTAAATATTTTACTTATTATTTTTATTGTATTTTTTTTCATGCATTGATTATTAGAAATCTTTATTCTATAACTTTTTCATTCTTGCATATCAACTGTTAAAAATTCTAATTTCACTCTCTTTTCCATCATTAATATTGTTTTCAATCATTAAGATTTTTCATAAAAGTTATTTTACTTGGATAACTTATGATTTTATTATATACAAGCTTTTTTTAAATATGAAATTCAGATTTTAAGATCAGAGTCTATAAACTGAAATTTAAAATACTGCTGAATTAATATTCAATCTCGAAAAACATGATTTTTTTAAATAAATTATTGAATTAACATCCTAGGAAAGATATCTAAGTGTGGTTCTATAGTGAACAATGTCTCTATAGATTATTATTCTAATTTTTAAATTTTAATTCATTTAGTATTGCTTTACTGTGATCATATATAAATTGAGGGTCAAAAGTGCATATGACTAAAAACTGTTTTAAATCTTATTTTTAAATAATGGCTGTTTCATTTGCGTTCAGCGTGCACCCCACCCCATTTAACTTTTTTTATCAATTTTTTGTATATTCTCTTATAAAAATAATTGACTTTCCCCCTTCATTGCTTTAATCATTAATATTGGAAAATCTTTTCATTATCATGGGACTTTTTAAGTTTAAGAGAAAGTGTAAAAATTTTAGTATCATAGATAGATTGCATTTTTGTTTTAAAAAATATGGTAGATAATATAATGTATAAAACTTTTAATTTTTATGCTGCTTATAGAAAAACTAGTACTGTTGTATTTACCTGTTTGTAAGATTTTAAGTAAGTACCTGTTTGTTCATTTTCTGCATTGAATGACTTTTTCCTCTTAATTCTAGGGACTCCGTAGCAATCTGAACGTTCCTCGTGAACTTCCTACCCAAAAGGAAGTGGATAATTCTTCGTAAGTTATTGTTACACACAAAAAAATTGTTTTTTTTTCATGACATTTGTGGTGTGTAAAATTACTAATTATCATTCATGGATTGTTTATTTTAATTAAATTTGAATTGTTATAAAGTTTATTTTTAAATTCTACAGTAAAATTTCTGTAGAGTTTTTATTTTTCTGCTTAGTGTAAAATAGTATTTTAATGAGTGTAATTTTTAAATATAGATTTTTAAAGCACACGATTTTTTGGTTTTTAACATTAAGAATCATGAGCAGAACATGCATGGCTGATTTTGAAAAACTGTATTTACTATTATATTCAACTTTTTTAATTAAGGGTTCAGGTTCTATTCTGTAAAAGTTCTAAAATTTTCTAAAAATTTATATTTTAGTAATGAAATGTCAACTGATGCTATCCTAAATTTGCATACAGAGTTGATGGAAACTGGATTAGATTTGATGGCACGTTTTACATTTGGCATGTGTACAAATGTACCACAAAGGTTGGTAAGCTTTAAGCAGTTTCAACCAAAAAAGTTATTACATAAAAATTATTATTGTATGATGAACTTTTATTTATTTTGTAGATCTCCAATTGCTGAATTTTTGCTTGAAAAAGGCCAAAAGAGTAGTTGGTTAGTAGGAAACAAAATTGTTACAATTACAACAAGTGGATGTGGCACAAAATCATTCAAGCATGGGCTCTGTGAAAACTGCTATACTTCTTCACATGAAATGACAAAAAGTTTAGAAAAGGGTAAATTTTTCTATATTTAAAATTTTTAACTGCTATACAAAATGCAATATTCTTTTCTTAACGTTATAAATTTTGTTTGCATTTTCAAATAACTTGCTCTCCCCCCTCTCTTTAAGAAAAAATCAGTCTTTAGAGAATTACATATTTATTATAGCTGTGATATATTAAGCAGATTTTTAAGTTTTTTGTTGCACTTTTTATCCTTTATGGGGCGATGATCCTTTAGGATATGGTTAAGTTGTAAAAAAGACAATTTTTCCATCGACTTGTAAGGAAAAGGGTTTTCCAGTTGTTCAAACAGATGAATTCTTTAATTACACCTCAGCAATGTTATGAAATGGTTGCTTATCTCATCACAAATTCATTTGTAATTGTGTACTGTAATGAGGAGCCAGAATTCTGCCAGTGATTTTTTTTTAAAATTGTTTTATTGTTTATTTTGCTCTAAAGAGAAGTTTTCAATTGTTTGAATTTTTTTTATAAACTTTAAACTAGAATACAATTTTTAGAATAACTTTAACCAGAGTAAAAGTCATATAGAACTAAAATTCTAAGCTATTTATCGTCTGTTTAGACTTGTTTATAAACTAAATTTCCAACTTCTTCAGTACCATTTTTAAACTCTATACATGCCATAAAATCCAGTATATAACACGCACTATACTTTCAAGTGGCAATTTTTAGGTATATTCGCCATATAATGCACACCCCTTTTTTACAAAGGAACCTGAAATGTATGTGTGCGATGTTCTTATGTTTTTAAATCATTTATTCAAGGTATTATCCCAAGCTTTAGGAAATATAGTATACTTCTAGAATTAGAACCCTTTAAATTCATTAAGAATTTCATTTCCTTTAAAGAAACAGTATTTCGTTATTTGTAGAAGACTAATTTTTTCTATGCTCATCCTTGTTTCTTTTTAAAGTTGTCATTTTTTACTTGGCATATTATGCACACCCATAAATTTGAACCTTATTTTTGTGTTAAAAGTATGTAAGGATTTTATGGTACATGATACCTCAATGTGTTACCACCAATTTGACATTCAATCTGATCAAATTACAGTAGGTTTGCTAAACATTTAATCGCCATTCAACTGCAATAAGTATTTTGTATTTTACTAGCCATGTGATTAAATAAATGAGTATACAAAGGGAAAAATGATTATTTAAGTTTTAAAAAACTTGTTTGTGTGGTATGGCAAACATTTAAAATAGCAAAATATATAAAAAATCTTCTGCCTCTATAAAAGTTTCATTTATATTTGATCCACCTTTGTATAAATAAAATCTGGCTTTGTTGGAAAGAACATTAAGTCTGATGAAATGTTTTATGAAGTTATTACACCAAACTATTTCTTTATACTTTTAGTCACAATGTAATATACCATTGTAGTTAACAATCTAATTCCCTTTTCAGTTGAACCTATTTTTATGGATCCTGATACATTTGATTCAAGGCCAGCTAAATTTACATCTCAAAGAAAGCGTCACTGTTCTGCTATTCAGAGAACTAATACAACATTTTCCAAAGAAATTCTTTCTAATGCCAATAAATCCAAAGATGATATTACTTTGCATTATAAAAGGAATACTGACTTGGATTATTCTCACTGGTAAAAGATATTAACCTTAAATTTGTGCATTATTATATTATTCCAGTAATAATTTTTATCTGTTCATATGCTTATATCAAGAAATTGAGTGCTCATGGTCTGCGTTGCTTCTGTTGAATCTTGGTTCATTTAATGGTCCTCCATGTAGAGGGGCTAATAGACAAAAAAAATTTGTCTGAGCTCAAAGTCTTCACATTTGTATGGTTTGGGAATTTGGAATGTGCGGTGTTTCTCAATTGACTGCAATTCAAAACTACCAAGATCCATCACCAATAGCTCTTGTGTTTTGAGCTGCTGTGTTAATAAGCAATCTGTATTATGCATTTATTCCTTTTAATGTCTTTTTTTTTTCTTGCATTGCTTTCTCTCAAAGTATTTGAGCTGCTTAGTTTCAAAATAAATTATTTTTATATATTTTAAAAATATTAATTTATTCAAATTATAATTATTTTTTAATACATTTATTCCCTTCTCATAATATTTATTACCCTATAACATATATATTATATATATATATAATGCAACCCTTAATAATTTGATTAATATAATGCCTCATAAATTCTCTCCACATATTCTTATTTCTGTATTTATTTGTGTTTTTCTGTTAATTTCATTTGAAATATTGCTTTATTATTTATTTCCCTTACAACTTCTCTCATCAAAATATCATTTATAAATTGCTTTGCCTACTTAGTAGTATTACACAAGGTATAGTCTTTATTCTGTATACAATTTTATTTTTTACTGCTATTATTCTTGTTTACAATTAATGCATAATTCATTTTCATTCAATACACTGTAATTTTAAAATTCCTAGTTAAGATCTTTATTTTAATTTCTGGAAAAAATAATTTCCATATTCTGAGTCATTAATAAAAAAAAATTTTAATGGTATATATTTTTTTTACAGCCAGGAACCAAGTGCAGAATTCACCAATGTCGATTCCAATGCAGAAAGTAATGTCAGATGCAAACAAATTATTAAATAAAAATTAATATCATTAAAAAATATTAAATTAATTATTGTTGGTGAATTTGTATATTTTTTCATTGATACATAATTTAATTGATTAATGAAATTTAAATCCAATGTTGTAATATTAGTTATGCATTTTTATTCCTATATTATGATATTCTTATTATTGCATGAAATAATTTTTTGTAGGTAAAGAGAAGGAAAAAATTAATCGTCATCTATGTAGTTGTTGGTGTACAAGTTGGGCAGAAGTTCATATTCGTCGACCAACGGGAAGTACTTCTTGGATGATGAGAATTCAAAATCAACTTTTTCTTCCTTCTGCTCCTCCAGTATGTGCATTTGAATTTCTTTTGTTTATAGTTAATATTACTGTGAAAAATGAAATTTGAGTTGGTTCAAAATCAAGCTTAAAACTGCTATCAACTTCTAAATTATTTGTTAACATTAGTTCTTTGTTTTAGTTTTGTCTATTCTCATGATTCAAATTGGTTAAATTATTTATGTAAGAGTATTGAACATTCTGCTGTAGTAAATTAACTTATGGCACTTTAATTTATATTTGCTTCTAATTGTCTTTTATTTCTACGAATATTTTCTATTGTACTGAAAGATGCAGCAATGTTCATATTATGCTTTGATAAAACATTTTGCTATTATTGAGAAGTAAGTATCTGAATAGCATGTGGCTATATTTATGCCATATTAATGAATAAAGAGAAATTTTATCTTTTTATTCTAAGTGTGCTTATTTAGAATCAAAATGTCTTTTATTGTATTAAAAATTGGCAATTTAAATTTCCTCAATTTTTTAATTTAAATGATTATTTTTTAACAATTTTGAATGCTTTTATTTTAAAATCATTGTATTAATATAAATATGCATGTACTGTAAAAATCCATCTAAAATTTTATATTCATTAATTTACTGTTTAATTTTTGAACCATTTACAATTTTTCTTATTCAGGAAGTTCCTCTGTCTATTTTGAGTTCCTTAATATTACCACAAAAACCAAAAGTGAAGGAGGAGGAGGAAAGTGAAGCAGGAGGGTTGCAGTCTTCAGAAAGTGATATTTTGAGTCTAATTGAATCTGAAAGCAAGTTATTTAAATTGTTTACTAAAGTGTTTGAATGCAATCGTTTTAAGTTTTGTATATTTTGTAATTGTTTAAGTTTGTAAATTGTTTTTCAAGAATACACTTATATTCTAGTAGCCATGGAACCCTGGTGGTCACAGGCTTGTGGCCTGCATACCATGAGTTTGAGCCCCAGTGGCACTGAAGACCCTCTGTGTAGAGGGGCTGATGCATGTTAAATCTATTATGGCTCAAAGTCCTCTTATGGTATGGAAGTTCAGAGAAGGGGAGCTATCTCAAATGTAGTCATCACTGAACCATGGCTCAAAATTGGGTCTCGCCAATATCCTTCATGTTGCTTTACATTGCAACAATAAACCCTCACTCAAACTTGTATTCTAATTAATTATGGAATATATAAAAATTTTATATAGTGTACCAAAAATTTTATTGAGATCACATGGCAGCAGGCACGTGAAACTGTAAACATACTCAACGGTGTCCAAAAGCATAGAATCAGGGACCTCTGAATAAATGTTTTTTCTTTAAATGTAAAATTAAAGATAATATTTTCTCAGAAAAAAACACTATTAAGTAAATTTAGAGTAATAATTGCTATAGAAATTGCTTAAAACATGATTGTGAAAAAATGCTTTTTAACAGATAATAATTTATATAATGTTAATCAGCATATTGAATAGTGTGTATCTGTATATATGTAATCTAATTTAATCATTTTAACTTTAAGGGTTATTATTTGAACCTTTTTAAAGTCTAATTACACAAAGCATGAGAAATAGCATAAATATGTACATTTGCATTGATATAAAATAACAATAACACTGATCTAAGAAAATAAAAGAAAATAGTTTCTAGCATTAAATTAACAAGATATCAATCATTGGCATGGCCAAGTAATTTTAGCGCGTTTTTCACATGTTGTATTTTACAATAATGCAACTAATGAACTTTTTACTAACAGAAAGTAGTACTATACCTAAAAAAAAATGTTTTTTTAATTATTAAATTTAAATATGATTCGGCTCATCTAGGGCACAAATGCAACCAAATGCCGAAAACCTGAGGTCAATTGGTTAATTATTGGCTGAGAAAAAGGTATGACAAAATATGGGACGAAGACGAAATTTGCGTCCTAATAGCGCCTTTTTACACTACGTGAAAAACGCGCTAAGAACAAGCACATGCTATTCATCAATTAATTTCCAGTATTATATTCTTGCAGAAGAATTGTCATGTGAAGGAGCTATAGAAATAACATCTAGCCAAAAATCCAACGCTTCAATGAGACGCACAAATTCTAGTCCAGATATGAATACAGGTTGGCTACAACAATCTCTAGAAGCAGAGACAAAATGTCCGGCTTCAGAAGAGTCTGTTATTCTGGATAGAGATCAAACAGAATTAAAACAGCCAAGTGGGAAACTATCCAGGAAACAAGGTAACTTATTATGAATTACTTTGTTTCTAAACTGAATTTATGTAGAAGGTTAGTAAATCTAAATAAATCAACTTTTTTGTAACATTGTTTTTAATCTTAAAAAGTAAAGAGTACAAATTTTAAAGTTATATTACATTTAACTTTAAAATGTTCATGTTTCCTGTTTTTAATAATTAGAAGTTAGATTAAATGTTAATTTCTTTCCTCTGAAATAAAAATATAATTATATTTAAATGATTATCTTTACTATCTATTATTTTAATTATGCTTTAGAACCTATTATTGGGATCTTTGATTCATGTATTTTAGAGTAATTTTTCTCTAAAAGGAAATGAGAAGTGGATATATATTATAAAAAGAGATAAAAGCTGTTGTATTTATTTTAGAAAGTATGCGAAGCTTTCCAAGAAACCATTAAATTTGTATTCTATATTTTGTTAAAATATTCTTATTTTTAACCTCCTGTATTTCATTTTCAACTTGAAATAGAAATTAATAGTGAAAACCAGTGATTCCCAAAGTGGTATATAGCAACCCCCAGGGGTCTGACAACCTGCAAGGCGGCCACATCAGCAAAAAAATAATTTGGGGGTACATGAGGTGTAAATGGGGGGGGGTACAATAGTGACTCTCATTAAACCATGACTTTAATTTAAAGGAAAATTTAATAAATATTATATATCAACCTATTTAATAGATATATTTGCTAAATTGAATGAGGTTAATTTGTAGTTACAAGGTGACATAAATTTTATTAAAATAAGGACCATTGCTTCAACATTTCTTGTTAGAGTTAAGCTAAAGGAGTATAATATCGGATGTCGCATATTTTTTCAGTTTCTCAATTGGCTACAAACATTCTGCAGAGAAAAAGATGTTTTAACCTACATTCAACATTTAAATGCCCTTTATTCATATTTTGAAACTAGGTTTGAGAATTCTTTGACTGTAATTACCACAATAGACAATGAATTCATATATGGTCACACATTGAAGAAAAAATATATATATCATATTACAAGAGGAACCAATTGGAACAGGCAGTAACAGAGATATTAAAATAAAGTTAAGTAACAGATGTTGGCAATTTTGGCTTTAAAAAGATATACCTGTTATTTATCTCGAATTGTGGAGTATTGCGAGAAAGCTTTTAATTGCTTTTCCTAGTGAGAAGGAGTTTCAGTGCAGTTGCCAATCTCCAAAATAAAATTAAAAAAGATAGAAAAAGACTGAACTCTACTAACCAAGGAGGTTTAGGGTTAAACCTGGTAAGATTGATGCTAAATGTTGAAAATTTGTTATTGAAGTACCAGATTCATCACTCCCATTATAAATGTTTGTTGATCTGTTATTTTATGTGCTAATTAAGTTTTAATTTAATTAACATGTGTTTTTTAATTTTAAACACTACACTACAGTTAGAAATTTAAATCTTGTGAAGAAAGTAGCTCTATACTAGCTGTCAAAGACATTTAAGTTGATAAATTTGCAAAAATTCAATATTAGTTGAGCAGGGAGGTCTACTAAAATCAAAAAACAAGTCTACAAGACAAAATGTTTGAGAGTTTCAGATTATGTAATTGGTTCACACCAGAGCTTCCTAATCTTTTATCACATTTTTAATGTATAATTTGGATCACTTGTAATTATTTAGGTAATTTTTTATTTAAAACCATGAGCAAATTTTATTTGCTAATTTGATAATCTGTAGACTGTTTCAAAACTAAAAATATTTAGTTTGACATTTTGTCCTAGGATGTAATATCCAAATATTATATATTTAAAGACTTCTTGTTATTATGGCAATATTATGTGTTGCTACAACAATCATAAATGTATTTTTATTAAAGATTAAAGTTTGTGTTAATAGTTCTGTTATAAACAATATTTAACTTCAATAATACTTAACTTTTTAACAAAAACATCAATTTTTTCCTCATCTGAAAAGTAAATTCTTGTCAACTAATGCAAATTAACATGTCTGTTTATGTATTGTTTAAAAACGTTTTTGAAGTTATTTAATTTCTTTTCATTTTTGTCACCATTCATTTAAAACTTAATGTATTGAGATGAATTTGAAAAAAAATATTTTCTTTAGATCCTGTTGAAAGAGTGAAGCCAAAAAATTTGAAGCTTAATTTAAACTCTATCAATAAAGACAGAAGTTATTCTGTTAGAAGTGCTCTATCTGCTAATATAGATGCAAGTAATCCTCCACCATTTGAACAAAGACTTTATAAAAATGAAGGTAATTGCTGAGAATTATCTTATTACTATAAATTAAATGAAAATATCTCTCTATAATATAATTATTTTTAGTTCAACAATCTGCAACTGGTTCATTTCGAGATCGAGGACACACGATATCTGTCATGAGCCCTAGTCGTCCTACAGGTTCAGAAAATTCTGCTAAAGCACCTGAAGTAAGCCATCGCAGTGGTATGAGTCCTAGGTAAGAGATTTTTCTACAAATTTTCATATATTTTTATAATTACTTTTTATGAGAATTTTAAACTAGATTTTGTCCTTTGTTTGATATTTAATGAATTTTGATTATGAAATATTTATTTTCTTTACTGTTAACAGCATAGGAAATGGATATCTTATCTATGAACTACACTGAACTTATAACACAACAGCTTTTAATTCAGACAAGTTGTATTTAATAGTTGAACTCATTACTGGTTAATTTATGAAAAATCACTAGGTATCAGAATTTGTTCATTTTAATCAGGATACTATTACAGGAAAGATAAATTTCACTAACAATTTTATTTGGAACAATAGTGTATAAACATTTACAGGGCTTTTTTTAAAGAGTTGTATTCTTTATTGCAGAAGTGGAAGAATGCATGCATACTAGTTATATATCTATTTAATAACCATACAATATTAATATCACAATACATATTGCACTTGTCATAATTGAGGGTTGCCAGAGCCCCGAAAGGTTGGACTTCTGATCATTTTAGTCGCCTTTTACGACACGCATGAACTTACGTTGGGACTATTCTAATCCGGTCACCACTCAGGGTGAACCAGACTAAGGACAAAACATTTCAATGGCATGAAGATTCTGCCTGATGGATCCAGATCATGTGTGGAATGTAGGCACTGCCCAGGCAAGCAATTGGACCCCAAACATCTTTTTAACTGTCCTTCCATAGTTGGTGCCCTTTTTAAAATAGACAATGACTACAGCATGGACATCCTATACTCGGATCGTGCCATGGCAGTGATTCACGCCTTTGGCAATATTTGACTCATTTCTGTATCTTTATTTAGTTATATACACCTTTGCATTTTGTCATACACGACAACAACCACCATACTATATACTAAAATTAAAATAAAATTTTGCGTACAAAATTTTTATTTAAAAAAATTAACTGCATATTTTTTTCTAATTAGTAAGCTCTGAATTTTTATTAAAAATATTTATCGTTTTGCTCAAGTTTTTTTTGTTTTTTGTTAGCTTTGTATTTTTGCAACTATTCCACAATAGTAGTTTTGGTCCAGCATCTCAAAAACCACTTCTGCTTCAACAAACTGAAGTAAGATATTACAAATCATTTCTTAAAGTGATAGATGTTACTCAATTCAGTGAGTATTTAACTTTTATCTTTTTATTTCAGGCAAACAATAGAGCTTTAAATGTATTAGACCATATACCCCCTTATGATACTCATAAAATTGGAATAGTATATGTGGATAGAGGACAAGTGAGCATATTTTTATTCATTTCAAATAAGATTCTGATTTTAAATTGGAAAACAATGTTCTTAAAGCGTTTTTTTATTAATCTGATATTTTCAACATTTAACCATAATTTAATGGTTCTAACAGATATGTTCTGTAACTGTACGTCCACAGTAAGAGTTTTTGTAACAGTATTATTATACACTGCTCACAAAAAAAAAATTAGGGGAGTAGGCAAAAAAGTGAAGAAACCTATGCATGATAGCCATGCATGGGCATAAAATAGAGAATACAGGTGTAGCAAAATGCAATACAAAAAAATAGAAGCAAAAAAACAGTTGTATGGGAACTTTAAGCTTTTGTAATGGTATAAAGAACAAAATGATGGTTCAGGGGCAACAATATAACTACATGTAAAAGGCAAAAAAAAACTGTTTAGAAATGATACAGGATGTTTAATATGGCATGTTGTCTTCCCCCCCCCCCAAACTGCTGTCGCTCACCTGTTTAGCATGTATGCAATGAATTTGTTGATGAGACTTTGGGGAGTACTGTTCCACTCTTCATGAAGTGCAATCTCCAAGTCTTGGATAGTTACAGGTGGCCTTGATCTTGGAGCAACATGTTGTCTGAGTGTTTTCCAAATATGCTTCACTGGATTAAGATCAGGATAGTATGCTAGCCACTCCATACCCTGTATTGTTTCAGCTTTAAGAAAGTTCTCCACAAAACGAGCTGTAGGAGATCTGGCATTACCCTGCATTAAAAGAAAGGAATCGCCAATGACTGCAGCATAAGTTACGACATGGAATCTGAGCCTTCAAATTGTCCTGAATGCATCCCCCTATGCCCAGTCCACTCCATACCATCAAACCACCTCAACTGTTCTGTGATCTTTCCTGAGCAAATATAGGATTATTTCGAGTGCCCCTTTCTTCCCATACCAAAACATGTCTGGTATTACCAGGACTCGTCCATAAACAATAACTTTGCATCTAACCTCAATGTTCAGCAGCCCATTTTCTTCAGGCTACATGGTGTCTTGTGTTCAATAAAATACACTCCTTTGGCCTACATACAGACTACCTGCATGAAGCATTTTTCGGTTTGTTTGGTTTGAAATTTTTTATCCAATTGCCAAAAGAAACTGCCTTTGAATTTGAATCACATTGGATGTTCTGTCTTGATGAACTGTTATTATTTGTTGTAATATCACATGCACGACTTAGTTCAGGCAGTTGTTGAACATGAACAAATTATTGAAATTGATTCCAGTCTTGCAATGACATTTCTTGCGACTCCAACAGCAACTGCTACAGTTCTTTTTGTTTACTCGGATTCTCCAGTCTCTCGATAATACTTAAAGTCATAGATTCCAGTATATCACATTGTTGTGACATTTTTTCCAGTAACCTTTTCTCAAAATAACAGCCAAAAGATTGAATTTCACCACTGAGACAATGAAAAACAAATCATGATTTCTGTACTTATGTCTTCTTTCCAATTTTTGACGTCATGAGCATTAATTTGTGTGGGAAGTTTTCTTCTGTTTTCTGCTTTGTTTTTCATTTGCAATCAGAAGAAATATTTGAGTAATTTCATTAAAACCATGTGCTCTCCTAATTTTTTTCAGCATTGTATGTTCAAATCTTTCTAAAAACTAAATGTAAAAGATGCTGGACTTTGTTCTCTGTAATTTTTGTTATCAATATGAATGGTGTGTAAACATTCAAGAATTAAATACATGTTTTGACTCCCAGTTTGTTTTTTCACCTGTTGTTTAGAGTTGCTGATGCACATGAAATCTGTCAAAGTTCCAAGTCCTTGTGTTAAGGGGAGAGGGGATATTAGCATAGGTGTCATCCTCCCGCTTGATCACAATTCTTAGTTATAAGATCCATTGCCTAATAGCCCTCTTGTTTCTTTGAAGTGTGATATTAATAAACTACCAATCATTATTTTCTCCATCCCTCAGCTATTAATTATAACATTCTAAAATAAAAAATTTCTAAAATATATATGGTATAAGCTTTTAATCTTATTATTAATTGGTTTTTATTAATTTTAATCATAAGATCTTTAATATATCTTTGCAAACATTTTGAAGTTTCTAATTATTTACCCAAACAATTTTCTTATAAATAACTATTTCGCTTAATATCGCGAAATTGAATTTTTTCTTATTTAATTTTTATTAAATTTATAATTTTGTGTAATTTTAAATTTTGTATTTTAATTAGGTATTATTAGGCTTGTGGTATCTTCATTATGCATTTATTCTTCAAAAGAACATTTTTTATTGCCAGTATATTTTAGGATTTATAATATAATTGATGCTTTCACCAATTTGAATTTGATTTAGATTTAAGAATGCTTACATAATTTAACATTTTACAGAAAATATATTGGATATTGACTTTTTGATTGATATTTTTCTACATAAAAATGTTATTTTCTAATGTATTAAATTTTGTATGAAGGAATGTTGTAAAATTTTTTCCTATAAAACAAGTTTTTTAATTGATATTGCTACCCAGTAATGGTTTGCATCATTTATGAACTAGTAGCATATCACTTTCTTAATCAGAAGAAACATTCTTTGTCATAAATCTTGCAAATATTGCAAGTTTAATGTGAAACACTGTTTTTTGAAACTATCTATAATGTAACTTTCCCAAACAAGCCTATAATTATGTTTATCCAAAGAACTTTAAGATGAAATGCAAACCGTACAACTTTAAAATGGCATAAAAAATTATATGCATAATATACTTGCATAATGCTTTAATATACTCGTATATTTATATAATCCTTGTAAATATATATTCTAACCATAGTGTTGAAGTTCTTACTGTGTTTAGTTCATTTACTATATTTAATTCTGTGTTTGTCCTGCATGCCAATATTTAAATATTTAGTACAAAATATGAAATGGTGCTTGTTTTTTATTCAACTTTTTTTTTTTTTCAAATGTATAAAACATTCAAAATATTTATATACACAAATTATAACTGTAGTATTAAGTACATTTGAGATGTGTACAATGAATATAATTTTAAAAAACTAGGAGTATTCTCCTTAACTGTCTTTTTATATCATTTTCAAATGCAGAAATAGTTACTATAAAATTTAGTGTATAATGCTCACTTTAAACACAAAAAAGTAAGATAAAAATTTATGGGTGCAGGTTATATGCTGGATATAAAAATGATAACCTTAAAAATTTTTTTAAAAGATGCGTATAAGAAAAATTAGGCTTCTACATAGATTGAAAAACTATTTAAAAGAAATGACATTCTTTATGAACTAAAGCAGGGGTGGGCAGACTTTTTCAGGGTGCGGGCTACTTTTAATTCTTTAAAGGAGTTGCGGTCCACCCAGTGTCAGTGACACACACAAGGGCGGGAAAGGGATCCATGGGTCTGGACCCTCTCGCATAACCCTTCATTTTTTTCCGATTCATTATTGCCTCATGTATATAGTATCTAAAATGTAATTAAGTAATTGTGATATTATTTTTTATTTATTAATGTTCATGTTTTATTCAGGAATTTATCTTTTGTTCCCGACAATCGACCTCCAACACTGGACCCCCTTCCCCTTAAAAATTCTTGTGTACACTACTGCCCAATGTCGTAGGTGTGGTGAGGCAAGGAAAAGATTATTGTTATAGCTTAATAATAAGTACGGAATATGTACTTACCTACAGAGCAAAAATAAAAAACAACACTTTTAAAACCGTGTTTAAAGCAAAACGCAAGATACAAACTTAATGATAATAGCCTCAAATATAATTAAATCAAATGATACATTTATTATGAAAAAATTTAAAATACAATAAAAAAATAAAATGCGTTTTTATCTAAAGTTAGTTTTTGTTATAGTCAGTAGAAGGCTTAGTCTGCACACTGTCGCCTAATCTTGAATTTTCCATTCATAATTACTAATTGGTAAAATATTTAGGCAGTCACCCCAAAATGTCTTGGCAGTCCACCAGTCGATCGCGATCGACATAATGCCCACCCCGGAACTGAAGGGTTGTAGTTCTAGAAGTATACTGTTTCTTCAAAACCTTAAGATAATACTTTGAATAAATGACTTCAAAACATAAGAGCAATGCACATTTACATTTCAGGTTTCTTCATAAAAAGGGGGGGGATGCACGTTTTATGGTTAATATTCCTTAAAATTACAGCTTGAAAGTATAGGTGTACGTTATACGCTGGTGTGTGCTATACATTGGCTTTTACGGTAATTCAAATGCAGAGGTGTACCTGATGAATTTCTTTGCTTTAGAAAAAGTTCATTGCAAGGAAATTTTAAGCTAATTCAGTTTTAATAAAATATTTTTTTTCCTAGGCTGACAATGAAGTAGCCATATTAAGTAATGATTTTGGCTCAGCAAGGTATGTTGCTTTTCTCAGAGGTCTAGGAACCATGGTCAATCTTTGTGATATTGACCCCAAGAAAACTTATCTTGGTGGACTTGAAACAAATGGAATAGATGGACAATTAGGTTTAATATGGCATGATGATGTCATGCAAGGTAATTGCTAATGAAATGTTATTTGCAAATATTTGAGTTTTAATGAGATAAGGAAATGTGTTATTAAAAACTAAACTGTAAAACTATGTTCTTCAGAAAAATAAATTTTAGAAATAAACCTTTGAAAGCTTTTTACAATTTTTCGTTATTTTATTTCACTAAACCTCATGAATTTAAGTGAAGTTTTTTGTTTTCTTCTCAGCATTTTTTTGCAATAGTTTAATACCTTTTGATGAGTATAGTTGCATTAAAAATTTAATCTGTAAAGATGTTATCTTTTAAAAAAAATTATTATAATTTTAATTTTTAGTTCATTTTTTTGGAAACTGGTATTTTGAAATTTTATATTTTTCATTAGAAAATGACCCTTTTAATAAAGGATAAATTTAAATTCTTGACTTTGCTTATTGATTTTTTATTGACTTACAATATTCCTGTCTTCAACATATATCCATGTTAACTATAAGAATTTAATTCATTTTGAAATTTTACTGAAGCATGTTTCTTGTAAATTATAATTTAATTTTTAAATAGGGCATTTTTATCATCTGTTTATTATTGCAAATTAGTGTTTGCATCAGTATCTTTCAAAATTCATACCTTATTTTACTAGTGGTATTTCATGTTGCTACATTTATGCGAAACAAAGAATCTGATGAAATGAGAAATGAAAAGAAGAAACATGTGGCTAATGACAGTGTTATGATTGTTTATAATGAAAGTGAAAAAGATTTTGAAGTATCCACCATTAAAGTGAGTTAATTGCTTCTGTGATACTTTATAGTATATTATAATTATACATAATTATATGAAATGTTCATGTTATTCACATTTTTTATTCTAGACTTTCTGTAACGTTTAGGTCTAATATTTTTTGTGAAGAATTTTTAATTTCTAAGCATTTTCATTTTATATTTGGAGTATTTAGCATTTTAAATAATCATTGATGAAATAGATGTATTTTTGAATTAGAATTTTATATTGTTTCTGAATTGTTTTTCTTTATCTTTTTATGATTAATTTAAATATATTGCATGTAATATATTGTATAATATAAAATCCTAAAACTTTAAATATAGGTAAATATGTATTACTTTTAAAAATTGTTTTTAATTAAAATTCTTTTTAAATTTTGGTAATTTAATGCATCAAGATTTCTTTTCGTACTCTTTTAAATTAAATTAGAATTCAAACTTCTACTGTAACAGTTCATTTTTATTTTTTAACAGTGTATTTTTCAGTCTTTTCTTTAAATTCACCTATTATTGGTTTATTTTAAGGGACGTGTCACAAATGCATGGATCATTATTCAACCTGAAGATTTTGACTGTAATATTGTCTCAGTGAAACATAGAAGCGAAGGTAAATTTCTTGATTTAAATAACTGGACATTTTCAGCAGTTTTATATATTCCTGTTTCTTTCGGTATTATCAATTTTAAATTCATTTTTTTCTAGAAATTGATTAGTAAATATTTTAATTGTAAAATTTAAAAGGGGGAGTTTTATGCAATGTATTTTTGTATATAAAGATAGTATACACACATGCAGTATGCAAATATTAAAAATCAAACGCATCTTCACATGAATTTATCAAAATCTACTGAATTAATTGAAGTTTGATCTGGAAAAATACTTGAAAGTTTTACTAAAAAGATAATAATAAAAAAATTATACTTACTCATGATAATGATTTATGCTCAAGAAAGTATAATAGTTCAAAAATGATGTAGCAAGATAGCATTTGCTGAATATTCTCAGTGTTTAGGTATTTTTATGGACAAGCATTGTCATCCATAAAAAGTAATGGGTACTATCTGCCATTCTAAAAAGTCTCATGTAGAGTTTTAAGATCTTGTCCTTATACTTCAGAGCAGTCAAAGTGCCTTCCTGGGGAAAAAAGCAGCTCTATGTCTCTCTCCAACACCATGCTGATCCCAACCATAATACCACTACTCCATAATGGTCCACTTCCATGATGTTGGGTGGCTGTGGTAGCCAAAGTGGTCAAGGTATAGGATCATGACAGGCATGTCATGAGTTCGAGCCCAGTACCACTAAAGACCTTCCGTGTAGGGGAAGCAATGCATGTTAAATCTATTGAGAGCTCAAACGTCCTCGTCATTTGACCATGGTTCAAAATTACAAGATCAGTCGCCAAAAACCTTTATGTAGCTGAACAGTGCAATGTTACTATTCACTCACTCCATAATGTTGGAGGGATAATCTGGATCCCTGGTTTTTTACGCATGTGAACCTATTGCGAATCTGTTCTTAGATTGAGCCTCATTTTATCGGTGAAAAGAATACAGGTGAACAGATCCCATGTCCAAAAATGCTATGCAAATCATGTCAGATGGGCTCTTCTGTGACCTTGAATGAGTGGGAGGCAGACCATTGGTCGCCTGGCATAAATTTCTGCTCATTAAAACTATGGTACCAGGAGTGTCAAAAAGCTCATTTGAGAATTGAATTGTTGTGATTCCCCACTGCACCATGCAGTTAAAAGAATGTAAGGATCATCATGGTTTGTTGTGTAGCTTTGTAACTGATCTTATGTATATTGTCCTGGTCTCTTGGAACTGGTTCTATAATTTGGAGGCACCATGTTTCAAGACACATTCATGCATCTTGCTATCTTCACTTGGAATTGGCCTATTTACAATCTTTCAACTATTTGTAATCATAATCAGTCGTCCAGATGTTGTCTTTGTGCCATTGTTTGCATAAGTTTCAAAAATAATCATGAACTTTCAGACTAAAGCTGCTTCGAGTAGGGTTTTTTCGGTTTTTTCTTAATTTGAGTAAAATAAGAGATTGAATTTTTTTCTTTACTTTGTGTACCATTTGTCATAAAAGTTGTTTCAGTATTTTTTGAAAAATGTGCTTGTCCTTTAACTTTGGCATCCTAGTGTAGCTTAAAATTTCCTTTATTACTATTTTTAATAGACAGGAAATATTTTTTATGTAAATTCTTGTCGTCACAATTACTTCATATATTTTAATTACATATGAAATAGTTTTCAATATATTCTTTTAAATCATGCTGTATGGACATTTTTCAAAATGTTAACATTTCAAATAATCTTGTGGTAAAACTCCTTAATTTGCTTAAATATATTCACAAACTCTTTTAAAACCATAATTATGTTTTTCCATTTCAGTTAACAAAAATTACTTTATGTAAAATCTGTTATATTCTTTTTTATTGTGTATACTATAATTTAAGATGTAATTTTATGATTATCATTAAGGGCATTTTATATCATTTTAGAATTGGTTGATATGTTTGGACATACAGAATCATACCTGGTTTCAGATAGAAGTTTGCCAGTTTTTGTTCGACAAATGGCTTTACATGCTAATGTAAGCATTTTCTTTCTTTCTTAAATTAGATGAACTTTTAATTACTTTAGAGCAGTGATAAGCAAACTACAATCTGTGTTACTGGATACAGCCAACCTAGAGGTTTTATCTGGCCTGCCAGATTTATAATACAGAAATTTTCAGTTTTAATGTCTTAAATGTTCCATTCTTTGCAAGTGCAAATTATAATTTTAAGAATTTAAGAAATTTATCAAAATTTTTGCCTGTAGAAAACATGGAACTTGCTATAATAAGTGTGCATAAAACTATTGATATATCCTTTTGTATACAATCGACTCGCGATAATTCGAACTTTCGACAATATGAACCGCTCGCTAATTCGAAGTATATGCTCCACCCCTAGAAAAAGAGAAGAGAAAAGAACTATCTTGCCAAAAATGAGAATTGAATTTTTTCTTAAAATATTTATGAAAAATAAGTGCATTTTTAAAAGCAATTAAATTGTCTACATGATTTCTGTTTTTAAACTTCAAATCATTATACTATTGCTAAAAATTTACTTATGTTCAATATTTTTCAACCACTAGCTCTAACTAGAGTTTGTATAATATTCCCTTCATAAATAAAATAGAGCAGTGAGAGAGATTGTAAAGTAATAGACTAGTAAATGGAGCATTGTGTGGATCTTAAATTAAAATGGTTGCTAAGAATTAAATTTAATTTGATCTCAAATACCATGACTTGAATGTTCTTTTCAATTAACTGAGACTTGCCATTTTAAGGTACTTACTGTGGTACCTCATATTATCTTATATTGTCATTAATTAAATGTTAAAACTTTCCGTGATCAATTATCTCCAAAGTATCTTCATATTGTTATAAATTCTTTGTATATCTAGTTGCTTTTGTATTATTTAAGTAAATATAAATTGGAAATTTTGGACTTGTAGCAATAAAGAATTATGATCATGATTTGTTTTTCTAATTTATACTCTCAAGATTTAATGATTTTCTTTCTTGGAGATGAAGAAGGAAATAAAATTTTAGCTTTTTACTAAGTTACTTCCTGTGTATTAAAATGCTTTTAATCATTTTGTTTATTGTGGAAAAGATTGGCTTAAAATTTGATTTTGAAACCGTATCTGGTATGCTTTATTATTCTGTCACAAATCATGTAAAATTTTAATGTAGATTCACATTGTATTAAACTTTGTTTGCTTACAGCTTGCTTCTTTGATAATAAGTAGAAATCAACAATCTTCTCCAAAATTTGCTCAAGTTTCCAATTGGCTTGAAAGACTTCGAGCCATTAAACGCCTTCGGTCCAAGGTTTTGGAGGATTTGAAAAAAAAGAATGAAAACTTTGAATTTGAAAGCCCATATGATGCTAATGACTATGATGATTTTACAGACTATGTATAGTGTAAAATTAAAGTTCCTGAATGAATTTTTGTTAACAAAAGTGTTGTGCAGAAGTTACAAATTTTTAATGTTTTAAATGTATGTGTATTATATATTTTTAAAATAAAAAAAAATTTTAATAGATACTCCCATGCAAGAACTTTTTTTATTGTACTGTTAACTTTTTAATTTGTTAAATGAAGCAGTATTTTAACTTTTAAGTGAAAAGAATTATAATAGCTAAGTGGTTTATTGGGAATGGAACAATTAAATTTTTCAGCAAAACTGAAATTTTGGCAGTTGCTAAGATAAATACCAAATTTCATAGACAATTCAACTCTTAATTTTAAATCCTGTGAACTACTAATGAATTCATTTATTAAATAATAACCAGAGAATTTTACTTATGAAATTAACTTAATGAAATAAACTATAAATTCCTAACTATTTATATAAAATTTTTGGAAGTTGTTTAATTGTAACAGAATGTTAAATTTTAATTATTAAAAAAATAAACTAGGCTTATTTATGCATTTTTTATGTCTGCTAGATGGAGAATATCAATTTGAGATTGATACAGAGTTTTAATCGCTTTAACAATTTAAAATGTATTTGTACACAAATATGTTGAAAATTTAAACAAAATTAGTACTGTATCTTTTAACAGTGGATATACACATCCTTTGGAGAATCCAAAGTAAGATTTTGATCAAGAAATCGGAAATTTAACTTTAAGGCTACCATCAGATGACAGATTAACAGGCTTTTTATTTTATTCATGCTAAAATTGATATCTTAATTGTGTTCCATTTGAATGATTTATAATCCACGTATCTGATATTTTTTAGACTATAATAGCCAAAAATTTGTATGAATAATGGTAAGTTTTGGTGAAAAACCATTTCACTTGACATTCTTCTCTCTCTTATTTATCAAAATTGGCAGGAGGAACCATCTGCCAACTGTGTTTGCCCCTGTAATGTTTTCTTTAGAAAGTCATCCATTTTGCCTCAGTCTAAATACATTGTTACAAGGGTGTGTTCAATTAAATTTAACAAGGAAACAGTTTCAATAAGTATGCAAGCATAGCTACTTGCTTATCAGGTAAGAATTCCTAAAATTCCAGATTATTTCAGTGACATAAATAATCTGACTTCTTCATACTGGATAGTAAGTCTGCCAAGTGGCCTAGTGCCATATACAAGGGTGAGATTTGTGAGTTGAAATCCCCCCCCCCTATAAATAGATTTTTAATTTTTAGCATAGTGAGCGCTTTCATCTATATTTTTTAGATATAATCCCACCTATAAAAGTGGGGCTGTTTTTAACCTCTCTGGCGCCCTAGGCACTTCAAATTGTTCCGTCCCCTCCACTATTTCCAGAGCACCTCCCTCCTTCAGTTCTTATCTCAGGAGTTATTTTCCCTCAACATTCTCTTGCTTTTTTTTTCTGTTTGGAGAGTCTTTTCATTGTCCACCACCTATGGACCTGCCATGTCTTGGAGTACCGATAATATCATGGTTTAGCCATTCTTGTTCACTTCTTACCTTACAGTCTCACGGTCCACCCACCCTTTTGTAAATTAGTGCAAAAAATTAATTAAATCATTTGTAATTACAGTAAAGAGTAGACATTATTGTATGAACTGTTTTCAACTTGTTAAATATATTTTTCATAATTTATCACTTCCCTATTTTTTGCTTTTAGGGATCCTTATTCTTTGTTATTATTACTGTCATTTGTAATTGTACAACAAAGGTTTTCTTTGAGCCTTGACCATTGCAAAATCACTAATGACATCATTTTGTTCTATTCCCATGCTAATATGTTGAGTGCATAGCAATATCAAACTGTCAAGCTTTTCTTTTTCCATAGTAGATCTCATTTCATTCTTTACTCTCTTAAGGATAGAAATGCTTCTCATGATTTGCTATCATTTAATTTTCTTTTTTTGCCCTCTAATTTTTTGCACCCTAGGCACATGCCAAGTGTGCCTAAGCGGAAAAGCGGCCCTGCCTAAAAGTAATTTGTGTGTGCCACTGAAGTAAGAAAATTATGATCAGACTTGGGTTCAAGTGTTGATGTCTCGAAAGGCATATCCTGTAGTGAAGCTGATGCACATTAAAACTCTCAAAGTTTAAAATCCTCATGAATGCGATATGGAAGTTTGAAAAATGGTATACTAGCTCAGGTGTCATTCTCATCACTTGACTTGGTTCAAAATTACAAGATACTTCACCCAGTGGCATAAATGTACACCCCCACACTGCGAGGGGGGCCTAAGCTTGACTGACGCTAAGTATGTATTTAGGCTTTAACCCCTAAATCTGAGTTTGTAGGGATGCCCTAATATTCTTCGTTACGCCGCTGCCTTCACCAATAGTATTCATGTTTCAAATTACAACATTAATATACAATCACAGTTAAAGGGAAACATATTAAACTATCTTGCTGTTGCCTGAAGCAGTGGCGGCGCGAGACCTGAACTTAACGTGGGCAAGATACATTTTGCGAGGCCCTCTGGTGGCGTATGAAAAGGGTTCATAAAATAAAACAATTTTTATTCATAAAGAAAAAACCAAACTTTTTACTCATATTTCTTTAGCACATTAAACAATAAGGAAAAGAAAGAATTAAAGAAACAAATTTTCTACTTTTAGTTTTGCTGAAATCTTTAATGATTGGTTCGTAATTTATCTTGGATGCTGTATCTGCTTCAATAGATAAAACTGCCAAAGCTAAAAGCCTTTCCTGGCCCATTGTATTTCTAACAGAATTTTTTTTTATCAGTTTTGATTTTAAAAAGCTCCGCTCAGCAGAAGCGGTACTTACAGGTATTTTTAACAAAATTCGAAAGACGATGTAAATATTTGGGGAAATTTCTTTCAAATTGTTCTCTATGACATATTGGAGCAGATGTTTCACGTCTGTAATGGTGTTTGGTAAATTTGGGATAATATTTTGTAATTCATACAATTCGTAAGGGGGTGGAGTCACTGTTCTCGCCTACTTGCAGGACTGTGTGTAAATCTCGAGAGTCGTTCAGTATTTGCTCTTTTGGGATGTTTAAGTCTTAGAGAAAGCCAAAATTTTCAAAATGTTGCTTTAAAGACATAAAATCTTGAACCCATATTGCTTATCACAGAATCAATCATGGTATTTAAAAAGTTTTTATCATACCGGCTTTTGACAGACTCTATAGGTTGATCGCCGCATTCATAATCAAACATTCTTTTCTTTTTTGGATACCCTTTTATTTTTAAAATCTTTTGGCAAATCATAACTGCTTTTCTCGATAAACTTACGAGCGTCAGACAAATATTTTCCGAACCCAGTTTGTCTACTTTTTGATCCAGCCACAAAATGTACGCAAATGTTAAAGCGTAATGCATTAATTTTTTTTGGGAGGGGGGGGGGCTTGGACAATACCATAATTTGCTTATGGTATTGACACGCCTTATAACTCATACCAATAATACGATAATGAGATAAATTTCCAAACTGAACATTTCATTTAAAACAGAATCGCAATCACAGAGTGTGTCGAATTGTTCAGTTTTGTTTTTTTAAGTTTTTTATGCATTCAACATCATCAAATTGTAATAATGCGACCTTCACCGCCTCGATTCTGATTTCCCACCTTGTGTCTGATAAAAGCTTAATAGTAAGTTTTAATTTATCTTTGATAATTTTTTATCTTTGATAATTTTCCAGCGTTTGCTAAAACTTAAAAATAGCAACAAAAAATCTGAATAAAACCAAAAAATGCTTTTGTTGCCACTGACGAATTAGCTGCGTCTACCAATTAAAGATTCCAGCTACGACAACCGTAATGTGTGAAAAATGCCTTGGGATTTATATTTAATATTAGAGTTTTAACTTCACTATTTATACCTACCATATTTGCACCATTGCTGTTTCCTTGTCCAAGACAGTTCTGAATATCTAAACCATTTTTTTCTCTAGCTCTCCCAGTATTGCATTTGTCAAATATTCTCCAGTCGTTTCAGTGACAGCAAAAAATCCGATCAAGTTATCTTCTATACTTCCAGCTGATGTACTACAATATCTTAAGATGACCGACATTTGTTAAATTCTACTACAGTCTCTAGTGCAGTCGAGTAAAAAAAGAATAATATATTTTGCCTCTTTTCTCCCACCAATCACTTCACTGATAACTATGTTTGACATGATTGTGATCAATTCATTTTGAATATCGTGGCTTTGAAAATGGTGTGCAAGTTGTTTATTATCAATGCGATTCATGTGTTCCTGTAAAGTAGGATCATATTTAGATATCAGTTTAAATAAGTCTATATGAAGTTTCCAGAATTCTTAGTGTCTTTGTCTTTTTGAGAGATTCTCTATGATCTCTAAACGCCAGATTATGGCTAAGAAATTTGATATCAATTAATCTCTCAAACAAGTTGTACCAATGTTTTTGAGATTCAAGAATTCGCCTTTCGTTTTCTCGGTCTAATGAATTATTCCTTTCTTTAATGTTATTCATTTGAACATATAGGTCGTATGTTCTTTAGCATTCTCATGTCTGTGTAAAATACTACTTAAGTGTTTCCAATCACAGCACCCTTCCTGTACCATTTGAGTTTGTGAATTGCCAAATAGTCTGCATGGAAAACAGAAAACTTTATTTTTAGAACTTGAATAAACCAACCAGCGACGACGTTGAATTTCACCATTATTTAGTTTTCTTGACAAATGAAAATTGGAAAAGTGTCCATGATCATCATCTTAAGGATAATATTCATCACTGTTATTTAACTGCTGTGTGGGACCGCTTTGAACTACATGACAGGTGAGCATCTGTCATGGGAAACGTACACAATCCCTGGTCAAAACTGGAAAATGCTTGCTTCACTATGTCGCTGGCATCTCTGTTCACAGGCGAAGAACTAATCTCATCTTGATTGTGACTTATGTTACTCAACGTGAACACAGAAATCACTACATTAGATTGTGATTGGCAAACTTTTGGTCCTATTTCTATTTCCGATTTTCATCGTTCGGTATCAATAGTCGGTGCATCTGGAGTAACTTCCAGATTCAACGTATACTCGGATAAATGTTGTTGACAAGTCCAAGCAACCGATTGATTTGATTCTGTACTGCCAGATTCAGTCTTACTGAGAAATTTCATCAAACCTGAACTTTAAACCTGGTTAGATACAACTCTTTCCGCTTCTGTTTCTTTTTGCTGCACCAGATTCCCCTTTCTCTTTCTCTCTTAGTACCTAAGCTTGAAATGATTGATAAATTATGAAAAATGTCCAGTACCACTATTATTTATTCTCACATCAAATACTTTTAAAATTTATAATATAGAAATACGAAGCGAGAGTGCGTCTGCATGCGATGCTTTAATTGGTTTTCTAATAATGGGAAGTCCCGAGCTATATGTCCCGTCTCTGACAGGGGACTTCCCCGCGCGATAGCAGCTCAACTCCAGCTAATGTTACCAGACTAAATATGAACAAATGAGTGGAAACAACAAAGTGGAAAAATGTTTAATAAAAGGAAATAGAAAACAATATTTTCGCGAATTATTTATTCATATACTTTCATGCCCCGATAAATAGAATATCTTTTTTTTAAAAAGTCGATGCATCAATTTTTCGATATCTTTTGGCAAAAAAGAGATAGAGTTGAGAATTTTCTAATTCATTAATTATAAAAAACCATGTGGCGTGCACTTCTGGATTTTCCTTACTTTTTGTTTAATTTATTTTGGCTTTAGGCGCGAGGCCCTATGCACCGCGAGGCTGTGGTCCACGCCTTACGCCGCCTCTGGCCTGAAGACTAGTTTATTTGGAACAACATGTCTTCACAAAATGCCTTGAGTATTTGAAAAATGAGAGCTGTAACTGCCGCTTACGTCATTACTTGGGGTAACCAAAAGTAATTAATAGAATCTCGGGGTAAATTAATATATTTAATGGCATAAGATAGCACAGTTACAAAGAACAGACACTTAGACAATTACAAGACAAACATTTAGAGAAAATAAGTAAAGTTTACATAGTCCAGGATTGGACATCGAAACAGAGAACGCACGCTTGTCCAGATCCAAACTCTCTCTGACGATACTACAGTGTTTCGTACAGTCACACTTCCGGTCCAAACCCATATTGTAATGGCGGCACCTACATTTCGGTCTTGGAACTATACCGTGTGTTACAGAGCTGCATATTGAGTTTTATAATTTTAATATCTAATAATTGTTTGTATTGTTAACTTTGTTTGTTGTTTGTCTTTTTAACTTTTGCGGCATTTCCTAAATATACATTCATTGAAGTTTGTAGCATTATTTTTTAACATCCCTTTTTTCTTTTTTTGTAATTGTAAACAAGGAAAAAATCAAATGCTCCAAAACTCGTGGAGCTAGTTCCTGTTGGAGAATTGAGTCAGCAATAGTCATTGAGAGTTTTTTCTGTAACTCTTCTTGCTCACTTTAAAAAATTTATTACTTGCACCTATTAAATCTTTAAATTAAATAAAAATGGCTTCAATTCTTCACTTGGCAGTGTTTTGCTGACATAAGAATTGTGATTTTAGTTATTTGAAAAAAACCTCTTTGCAAACTTATAACGTGAAATCAGTTCTCCAATCAAATACACTCCAACTTCCTTTCCTCATAGGTGGATTGACTTGTATAGTATTGATGCTAATGTAGTATAATACCTCATTTTCTTCTCCAATGCATTTAAATTAGTAAGGCGAAAATTTTTTCTTATAAAACAGAAGTACAAGGGAAATTCGGAAAGTAATCTGTTTTGCTTTAAATAAAAAATCCTCATAAATAAAATAAATTTTCACTTAATCTATTTGATTAAGAATCTGAATGGTACAGCTGTATTTTTTAACTTAATCATGCATTTAAAATAACGTTTTACCAACTTACAAATTCTTGTAATACTTGTAATTCTAGAAGTATACTATTTTTTGGCATAGCTTTGAATAATACCTCGAATGAGAATGGCTTCAAAACATAAGAGCATTCCGCATTTCAAGTTTCTTTGTAGAAAAAAAGAGGATGTACGTTATACAGCCAATATACCTAAAAATGAAAAATTGCAGCTTGAAAGTAAGGGTGCACGTTATATGCCGGATCTCACAGTAATTACGTCAAATTAACTGTATTTTTTTTAAAAATAGACCCACGGAGGCAGGGATGGCCCAGGGGACATTAATTTCCCCATTCCTATTTAATATTTATATGAACGACATTCGACTCACGACAACACAACTTTGTGTATATACGCAGATGACACTTCAATTTTAGCGACTCACACTGAACCCATTCTCATTGCCAGAGCACTCAACAGGCACCTCTTAGAGCTAGAAGATTGGTTCTCCCGTTGGAAAATTGCACTTAATATGTTGTAAAAACGGAGACCGTCCTCTTCACTAAGAGAATTCACATTAAGCAAGTTAAAATATTCTTACATAATGAACAAATACCTTGGTCTCAGCATACCAAGTAACTTGGTGTTACTTAAGATAAAAGACTCACTTTCAAACAACATGTAACACGCATACAAGGTAACTTTATTTAAAAAAAACCATCTCGTTGACCCCATTTCTGCATAGAAGATCTAACAAACTACTTATTTACTCTCTACTTCTAAGACCAATCATAACTTATGCCTGCCCAGTTTGGGGTTTCGCAGCTAAAACACACATTAATTCACTAGAAATATACTCCAGAACAAAACTCTCAGGCAGATTCTACGCGCCGACTGGTACATGAGAAATACTGACCTCAGACGAGCAATTAATTTTAAAACTATTCGACAGTTCATGCAAAAACTGTCGAAACAATTCTTTATCAATATCGACACATCGGACAATCCCTCGATCCTAAAGATCGAGAAGTATACACAAAACTCCAAGCACACAGACCCAGAAACATCCTTTTAAATTAATTACATAATGTCATGTAAATTTATTATCACTTTCTATTTTTTTCTTAAGCATTTCCTAACTCGTTTACAAAATTTCAGTGTCTTTTGCCCTTCCAGACAACAACAACCAATCAGAGGGCTCCAAAAACCGTACGGTCGCTGGTAGCCCTCACACCCGGACATGGCGACGGTACCCCTCTCGAGACCGAAGTCACCACATTAGCTCAACAACCAATTAGGTTGCTCCCTCTCGCCACGCGCGAAAGGAGAACAAACTCAATTACACTCTCGATTCCCGTTCTGGACGTCGTGGAGACATGACGTCTATTGAAGAGCCCGGAAGCCAGGTCGGCGGAAACTGCGACCAATCTATAACCATGGAGGATGTTAGTGTCACTCCTCCCCTCACTGATGAAGAACGATACACAAAGATCACGGGATTTGAAAAACAATCCTAAATTTTCGATGCGAGAAAGGACTATGTCGTCAACATGTTGGAGATTGAAAAGAAAATCCCCTGCCCAACGACGGGAACGAGGACGCAACTCGAGAATGAACTGAAGAACCTAGACGAAAAGATCAAGTTCCTGGAGGGTAAGATGTCTGAATTTCTACCTTGCCCTTTGTACCCCCAATTATAAATTTAAAGCGGTCAAAAGACCAGCTGAGCCAATTCTTAGACCAGCAAAATTAACGGCTAGCATAAATAAAAATACTAAAGCTAAAAATACCAATTTCTCTTTCCCTAAGAAAACCGCCAAACCAGTTCTTGTTGAGAATAAAATTAGACAAATTAATACAACTAATAGCTTTGCTGCACTCAACGCTGCAAAGTCAGACGCCGAGGACGTCACCCCACCCCCAAGTAAAGTTAAACCAATTATGATGAGGATGACCACCTCATACAATTTAATCCTCCAAGATATTAATCGTACTCACCCTACTGCCACTAACACCCACATCAATGGGTTTATAAAAATTGTAGCTGAAACAGAGGACCATCACCGTGAAATTACAGAATGCCTCACTGCAAAAAAGATGCAGTACTACGTGATAGATCCCCATCTAACCGGCCACTTAAATTGGTGATCAAAGGTCTCCCTTCCTCTACGGAAGCGGAAGACATAAAATACGACCTCCTCTCAAAAGGAATAAAAATCGAAAAAGTTGCGCAACTTCGTAAGTTCGCAACCAAAGCCCCACTTCCGTTCTATTTAATCGAAATAAGTAGAGATGAAAATGTTGAGGATATCTACAAAATTAATAACTGCCCCTACATGCAGATTAAACTCGACCCCTTCCGCAAAGGAACCAGGGCTACGCAATGCTACAATTGCAACTTTTTCCATCACGCGAGCCAGAATTGTTCCATGCTGATGCGCTGCCTGAAATGTGGTGAAAATCACAAAACCGGGCAGTGTGCTATTAAAGAAAAAATAGACAATCCTCTATGCATAAACTGCAACGCAAGAGGTCACGTGGCCTCCTCGACTGAATGCCCCCTCTTCCCCAAACCCAAAAAGGGTAAGGGAAAATCAATGAAAGAAAATAGAGCAAGAAATGAAAATTCTCAGTCCACCCAATCCCTAGTTAAACCTGTCTTGAACTTTGCTCAAGCAGTTACTTCGAAAGAAAACCACCAGATGGCACCACGCGGGAACGTTCCCTCGGCGTCTGTAACTAATAATAATTTCAATAAAGGTAACTTAAATTTGGAAGCACCTAATGCTGACCACAATAATTCTGGAGAATTTGGGTACCTCCAAGCTATCCTAGAAATCAAAACCATTTTTAATCTCTTTCCTTCACTACTCAGTAAAATACAAAATCTTTCAATAGTCAAAATCCAGCAGATAAACTAGGACATCTGCTTAAAGGAGTCTGCTCCTCAATATCTAACATTAATATTAATGATGTATAGTTCTTTTTAGAGCTTCAAATATTCTCCTGGAACGCAGATGGAGTGGGATCGCGTATTGTTGAGATACGCGATTTCATTGATAAGCACTCCCCTGATATTTTCTTACTACAAGAAACACACCTGAGACCAGATCTCATTCTTTCAATATCCCAAACTACATTTGCTATAGGAACGACAGAACCCACCCAGTCCTTGGATGGGGTGGAACTGCGCTCCTTATTAAAAATTCTATCCCACACTATCACGTTCCCACCCCGCGCCTCCCTACAGGAATCGAGGCGACTCTAATTACTCTCACCCCTATTGATGAAGAACCCCTCCTGGTGGCCTCCATTTACATCCCACCTAACAATGACTTCTTTAAAAATATCGGACCTGCTCTCAACAAAATTTTTAACATCAACAATATTGCCATACTTGCAGGTGACTTCAACGCCAAACATCCCCTCAGAGGGCTCACCTTCTTTAGGTGAGTACGGGTGTCACAATCCCGAGGTGCCCTAGTGATCTTTTCCTTTTCCCACGGGGTTTACTGTCTCTGGTAAACATGGGCTTCACGAACCCGGGGTACCCTAGTGATCCTTCTCTATTTTCAACCCTCTTTCTTGTCATTCAATTCATTCATTCTTTCTCTTCCCGTCTAGACCACAGATATTAAAACAAATGTTTGGCGCAGTATAGCCGAAATCGGCTCTTGCGCCAATTAAACCCCAAAATCACTCACTCACTCAACGCCATACATACATCCTGGGGATGTGATATTAGCAACACCAGAGGCAACACACACACACAGACTATATAATTACATTAAAAATAACAATATTGATCTTTTCGCACCCCTCACCCCAACTAGATACGGCTATGACTCTGCCTCAATTTTAGACTATGCCCTATTCAAAAATATCAATTGGCCATGTACAATAGACTCCATTCCTGAACTAAGCTCTGATCACAATCCTATTAAATTGTACTTTCCTAGAACCTCTAAATTTGAACTCCCCCCACCCCAACTTAATACAACTTGGAGCATTTTTACAAAAAACCCCTCTAACCATGATAATTTCAACCTTCCCACTGCCACTTCAACCCAGGATATTGATTCTCAAGTCAGAAACATCACGACCAAAATTATAAATGCCCACACCATCGCCTCTAAGCCGATCAACCCTTCGGAGATCCCATTTGTGCAGGGTGAGCTCAAACACCTCTTCAAAGAACGTAACAGAGCAAGGAAATTATGGCAGTATACACGACACCCACAACACAAAACTGAACTAAACAGGCTACAAAATATCATCAAAAGAAAGGCCTACACTTACAGACAACAAGTATGGGAGGACCACCTTACTTCTCTGGACGCTGAAGACAGTTCTCTTTGGAGGACTGCTAAAGCATTCAGGAAGAAAGCCACCCCGATCTCAGCCCTTAACGGCATTGCTCTCAGTGACACAAACAAAACAGAATTAATTGTTAAATCGCTCGAGAGCCAATTTCAATTAAATAACATACAGAACCCACACAAAGATGAAGTAATCACAAACATTGTTGATGCGTACTTCACTACTAACAAAAATAACACTGACTCCCCCCCCCTCTACCTTCTGAAATTATTGACTTCATTAAAAAGACAAAAATTAAAAAATCGCCTGGTAGAGACGGGATCACAAACAAGATGCTTAAAACCCTTCCTCTTTTGACTATTTTTAAAATAACTAACATAATTGCTAACATGATTAAGCTCAATTACTTCCCTGGTGCTTGGAAAACTGCAGTTGTAGTGCCAATACTGAAGCCAGGGAAAGACCCAACAGCTTCAGATTCGTACAGACCACTCTCTTTTCTCCCGGTTCTTAGCAAGCTGGCTGAAAAAATAATTTTAGCCAGACTAAATGACTATCTTGAAAGCGAGAATATTCTCATTCCGGAGCAGCACGGGTTCCGACCTCGTCTCTTCACCTCCCACCAACTACTACGCGTCATCGAATATATCAAAGAAGGGAATAACCGAGACCAATGCGCAGCTGCGGTTTTCCTTGACATTCAAAAAGTTTTTGATAGAGTATGGCACACAGGCCTACTCTTATAACTTATAAAATCCCACCCCCACTTATTCTAATTATTAACTCCTACCTTAGCAATAGATCCTTTTCTGTTAAAATAAATATAACTTTCTCTCAAAGTAAATCTATTAATGCAGGAGTGCCTCAAGGATCAATCCTTGGGCCTGTCTTATTTAACCTTTATGTAAATGATATTATCAAATGTACTAACACAATGCTTTGCATGTACGCAGATGATACAGCCATACTATCCACACACAAAAACTTAAACACACTAACAGACAACATCAACGAACACATAGCTCACCTTGAGATCTGGTTCTCCGTCTGGAAAATCGCACTCTACCTCAAAAACGGAAGCTGTCTTCTTCTCTAACAGGAAGCCCCCCCCCCCGAAATTACTCTTCAAAATCAAAGAATTCCCTGGTCTCAGCACACCAAGTACCTTGGTGTTATCATTGATAAAAATCTCACTTTCGGACAACACATTGCATACATTAGAGACAAATTTAAAAATGCCACGCGTAAACTTTACTCCCGAATCGGCCGAAAGTCTAAATTAAGTAGACATAACAAACTGCTTATCTACACTCTGATTCTGAAACCCCTCCTCACCTACGCCTCCCCAATCTGGGGACATGCCGCAAAAACCAACATCAACAAAATTGAAAGTACGCAAAATGTCATTCTAAGGCAAATTCTCGACGCACGCTGGTACATGAGAAATGTTGATCTCAGATCAGCGTGTAATATCCCCACTATTACACAAACTATCCGGAAACTTACTATTAACTTTTTTAGCAATATCGATAATCACGATAACCCTTCTATTAAAGATATCACCCCCTACTACTCCCACTTTTCAGTCAGAAGACCAAGAGATATCTTGGTCAACCCTGACTTCAATTAATTTTGTCTATTTTTATTCTGATTTTGTCCTTTCACATTCTAAATTACGTTTTTCCTACACAATCCAACTCTGTTGGATTGCAGGTCAGCTCTGATTGTCTACTAAAATTAGAATTGACGGGTCTACAGCGCGTAGCGCTTTTACCCAGTGTGAGGAGAATAGGAAATCCATGTCAGAAATTTTAAAAATCAAGTAACCCCCGGCGTGGGGGGCAGAGGAATTGGCTCCGAGGTGGCCGCGCAAGGCAGACGAACCGGGGAGAAATCTGGAGGAAGCGCAAGGAAGGAAAACGATCACCTAGCAAAAAAAAGGAGGGAACCAACATGAGCGGGCGGGCAATGACAGTTCACTAAGAGTCCGTTTCGGCGCATTAGAGCATTTGATGTTGTAGATGTATAAAATTAGTGTTTTTTGTAGTATTTAGGGAGGTTTAAGAGGCAAGGCCCACTTTGTAGTGGCATAAGCATACTTTAATTTAGGATGTGGATACGTAAATAATGTTTGTGCTTTTATTATGGGGTTATCGTGATTTTGAATGGTTCTAAAAACATTCCTGGCTAACTTAGTGATGAAACTAGAAATCGGCTCCATGTGTAAATCGTTGTGTATCACGTCGTTTCTAACGTACCAAGGTGCGTTAGTCATGACGCGAAGTATTTTATTTTGAACAATTTGAATTTTTTTCATGTGGGTGGCGGTCTGATTGTCTATTCCCTTCCACTCCCTACTTACACCGTATTTACCGAACTCTAGTTCCGACCAATAAAACCACTACCTCTCACTTCACGAGTTTCGCTCACCTCTGTCAGACATTTTTTCCCGCGCTCTGATCTTCGGTTTTTGCTGCAACCCGATTGGCTGGGCCTGCCCCGCCCACAATTCATTTTCTCATGCTTTTTCGAGCTCTTAAAACAGCTTTTTATTAATTATTAAATCCCCACCTCAAATTTTTTAGCTACTTAATATATTCTCTTATTTATTATTTTCTAAATGCAATAACTTTTTTACAATGGGCATTGGTAGAAATTTCTAGTCATCTAAAAATCTCTGAAAGGAGATTAGAGTCCGACAGGACTAGGTGCTCCACGCAACATTTGCCAACGATATATATAATTACACTCACAAAACGTCACGAGTAGCTATTACCCCATTGGGCGGGCAGTACAGCCTCCCGAGGCCCCTATTAAACGAGCGAAACGTAAGTAAATTTTCAAAGCTCTGATCATCAGTAATTTCTTAGTTCTCAAGTAAAGCTTCTGCTTTCTTAATTTTTAAGTTCTTTAACATATATAAATGTAATCTAATTTATTTTAACTGTATTTATTTTTAATTATCTTAACAATAAATTCTTTCTTAAAATATTAACATGGGCAAGTAATAATCAATCATGCATATCACCATTCAAGATAGGAGATAAAAGCCCTGACGGGCTAGATGCTCCAAATGAAAAACTCAGCTTAGATTATATAAACTAAAAATAAATTTAAGGGAAGGAGGCACACAGAAGTTTTATAGGAATATTTTTTAATATTTGGGATTTAATTTCCTTAAGTAATATTTTATTGCAATCAGAGTAAATATATTTATGAAAATAAAACAAGGAAAATTTAAATCACATACAAGCACAATAATATACTTTAAAAATTAAAAGTGTTGCATTCATAATACATATTCAGTTGGAATGCATTAAGCCAAGGGTGGGCAATCAGAGACCGACAAAGAGTTTTTATGCGGCCTGCCAAGACAGAAAATCCGCTTTGAACCAAGATTTTTCTTCCAGTGCTCTATCAAAGATTCTCTCTCGTCTTTGTTTTCCTAATAGTGAAAAAAAAAGGAACCTGAAAATGTTTTTACTAAGAGATTATGTGCAGAGTTTGGAGGTCAAGATCACAAGATTTCAGAATTTTGAGAAAACTGAGCCTAAATTTAATTTAGGTCTCTTACCCCCTATTCCTACTGATATTGATACAGCACCCGAGGAGCTACAGGTTGAACTTATTGACTTGCAATATGATCACAGTGCGAAGGAGATGTTTAATACTATGACATAGACTTTTATACATCTTTTGTTAGCAGAAAAATTTTCATGTATGAAGAAATTTGCTGGGGAATTGCTCATTATATTTTAGTCGACATATATTTGTGAGCTAAGTTTTTCATGCATGAAAAATCAGTGGTCAACAGCCCACAGGGGCCAAAACCTACTGTGCCAAACTCAGTAGGTGACCTTGGGCCCTGAGGTGCATGAGATGTTCCGGTCAAGTGGTCAGTCTGATGCAAAACCCCCAGTGTTAAGTCCCCGAGCAAGCTTGGTACTCATTTATCGACCTCCTGAAGGGATGAAAGAGGCTGAGTCAACCTTGCCCAGCCCGGGGATTGAACCTCCGACCTGTGGTGTGGAAGCGTGATGCACAAACCACTCAGCCACTGGGTTTCACAAGAGTATATACAGACACAAAAATGAGACGACATAAATTGGAAGGCTGTCTCATAAGAATTTTAAAAAACCTAATTTTGAAAAAAATTGTAGAAAACTATGATAGAGAGGGTACATTTGTTTCATTAAACCGATTCTAAAATTAAATGTGCTTGCTACTATAAACAATATGAAATTAGCACAATAAATAAATTAAACATATATATTTTTTTTATAATGAATGCAATCATTTTAAAAAAGTGCATTATTCTTCACTCCAACAATGTGGCCCATCACTGCATTAAGCATTTCAAATTTAAAAGGCCTAGCAGGAATAGTGACACATACATAGTAACAGAGTAAAAACATAGATGAAAGCACTAAGGTGTATTGTTTGTACTAAAAATTAAAAATCTATTGGTTTATGGGAGTGAACCCCATCCTTGTGAACACTACAGCACAAAATTGCTTAAAAATAAATAATAAACTGAATTACATAAGTAATGTGCTACACTTTATACAGTTTATTATAAAACATCAAAGTAGTCATTTTTTTTAAGGAGAACAATAAAATCATATTTATATAGATAACAGAATCTAAAAATTTTCAAGCTTTTAAATGTTGAATTTATGATGAATAATCTCAATAATTGAGAAAATAAATACATTTAAAACTGTTTATATCTCAAATTAAAAAGAGAGTTTAAAAAACATTCTAGAAAAATATACATTAATTTAATGTGCATAGGGTCATTTAAAAAAAAAATTGTGTTCGCAAATATTGTTTTACAGACAAAGAATGTTATTAGATTATATGCTAGGACTAACATTTTTTGAAAAAAAAAGTTTTTATTACTATTCTAATGTAATGGCAAAATGTAATTTCATTTGTACACATTCTTTTATTTCTTTTTGCAAAACAAAAATTCATAAATTATAGTATGCTCTTATTTAAAATATAGGTTCAAAACTAAATTCATGTGATTTTTTTTGTTTTTGCAACTAAAAAATTAAATTTAAATATAATTACTTTAAAGTGATACTTATAATTTCAACTTTATAACACTCAGTTATATTAATGATTTTAAAATTTGTGTGAATGGAGGGTATTGGTCATAATTCTATATAATTCTGAATCAAAAACAGTTTCAGAAATCAATTAAATATTTATAACAGAGACTCACTGTAGAAAAATTCGTAACATTGAAAATTAAAAGCTCATTTATTATAACAATTATATTTAAAATTCATAAAAAAATTATTTTTGTAGAATATTTTTCTAAAATTTCATTTTTTTTATCAGCTTAAATAATATTTTTATAATGTTCTCAAATTCTTGTTTATTTAAACTTCTTTCCAATGTGTTTTCCTTAACTTTCTAAAATTAAAACCCATTCTTTAATATACATTGATTATTGCAATCACATTATTACTTATTATCTGTGCCAAATTACATGTAAATAAAGCATTTAGAATAATATAAAAAAAATTAAAATGCAAATAAAATAGAAATTTAAATTGAAAATTCTGTTTAATTTCGTACTTTCCAATTTGCTCATGACTCGCTGTGTGGCAAATGTAAATATAAATTTTTAATAAAATATTGACAATTGATTAATATAATTTATTGAAAGAGTTTTCAAGCCAACAGCCCAATACAATATACTAAAATTGCTTAAATAAAATACTCCATGCATGTCTAATGACACAATGAATGTTTCCAAGTTAAATTTAAAAGATGCACAAAAAAAGCAACACCATTTTATTTCTAAAAACAATAAATAAATTTTTTCAAAAACTAAGATGAAAATTTAAAAAGTAAACATGTTTATACAAAAGCAATTATTAGTTTGAAATAATTCAGTATACATACAAAAAAAGTCTTTGGTCAATTTTACATCACAAAAATTATAACTATTTTAAAATTAAAATAAAATTAAGTACTTTTTAATAAATTAAGTATTTGGCTTCAAACACTTTTAGACACATACATATAGATATATATATATTTGAAAAAATCATATAAAACTAATTAGGGTTTGAGTTCTTCAACATTTTAATATATATTTCAACACATTGAGCACAAGTACTTAAATATTTATTAAAAAAATATATGTATACTCTAAAATGGACTAGACTAAACAAACCTGATATAAAGGCACCTTATATTATCATAATACATGTAGAATACTTTTTTTTATCACAAAACTGCCATCTACAACTCTAAACTCCAACTTTGATAAGCATAAAATCTTTTTGCCGATAGTGCCTAGATTGAAAACTCTAAAATTTGCAATTATCTAACAATATAAAATGAAGTAATTTTAGATTTTTAAAAGTCACTATATAACAGACTTTTTTACTCTACTAACAGTACAGTCATAGTTATCACAATATGCACATAGCTGAATAGTTTTACATTATAAGACTCAAATTATAAAATATAAAGAGAAAATATTTTTAATATTAGGGTTAAAAATCACAGAAAATTTATTGGACTACATTAAGTACCTATGTAAAAGATTTCACTTTTAAACCATTTAAAATATCTTCACATAAGTTTTTTTAGATTTTACATAAAAATATACCTTAATAAAATTACAGGAAACAAAATATTTTTTTGCTTAAATGTTTAGTACAATAAATTTTTTCATAACATTAACAAATGAAGATTTTAAAAAATGAAAAGTACTAGAATATCACCCGTAACAGAATTTCAGAAAAAACTAATTTCCTTCAGAGCTATGCTTCAGTTAGTAATAGAAATATCAAAAAGAATGAATTCTATTTTTCTTATAAAAAATATCCTCCAACAATACTATCAACAATAAAAAAGTTAGTATAATCAATGATAGCAATGTCACCGGTAAAAATAGATATAGAAGGATGATAGCATAAAAGCACTATTTGAAATAAACTATAAAATAAAAAACTACGAAATAAATCAATTGCTTTTTCATAATTAATATGTTGCATGTTTAATTTACTACAAATAAGCCATTTCATTTTTATAAAAAAAAATATATTTTTAACATCAATTTCATAACATTCAGAGTAGAAAAATTATTCAACACATAATTAAGCCACAATACAACTGAAATATTTTAACATGCAGTAATTACTTTACTTTTTAGCAATCTATCTATTTTTTAAATTTATATAAAGTCAAAGTAAATAAAATTTCAATAAATATAAGATTTGATTTTTTTTATTCTAAGAATATTAAATCATTACATATATTTTTTGAGCATAACACCACTCTATCTTCACAACCTTAAAAAAACTCTCGAACTTGTTTTAAATAAAATAACTATAAAATAAAATTTGTATATATAAACTAAAACATCATTAAAACTACAAGTACATACATAAATAAACACACACACACATATATATATAAGGATATATATATAAATTTTTAAGCATATATTAAAATTTTTTATAGATTTCACTTGGGCTTTGTGTTGAATTGCACTAAAATTTTAAGCAATGTGAGAGGTAAGTGATTAATTGAACACTAAGTTAAGCTTTATCATGTAAAGGGATGGATTCACCATCTGTTTCATAAATAATAGAAACTTTACATTTATTGAATTCTTTTCTCTCCTTTTCAAGCTTTAATTGCACCTATGAAATAAAAAAAATAATAATAATAAGCTTTTTTTATAAAATACAGTGTTGATATGAATTTTAAAGGACTTTTAATAAATAAAGTTTATAACTTCAACCAAAATTATCATAAATATTAAAAAAGAATCTATGGATAAATAAACTATGATATAAATAATAAAATTTAAAATTCTAACAAAATCAAGATTTTTTCTTATATATATATAAAAAATGAAGATATATTAAATTTTATAAAAATTATAAGTCTTACTTCTTCAGTTAAGATCAAAATTCGGCCTTCAACTTTGGGCTGAAGCTTACATTGCACTTTTTCAACTTCATCAACAATGGGTGGCAGTGGTTGGTGTGAATCAGTTACATCTCGATGATCAGTGGACTTATGAACTTGAAATTTGCCAACTTCTTCAAGAACTTTAACTGCACTGTGCCTATAAAATTATTATATATTTAATTTTAGGGTTCATATGTTTGAGATTTTACACTTATAGTTTTTTAAAATATTATTTCAACTTTTAGCTTAAATTTAAAACTAAAATGTATTCATTAAAATTCAAAGATAAATCTTATTAAGGTTTTAAATGAAAAAAAATGATTAAATCAAATTATGAGTATTTCATCATTTTATGTATTTTTCCACCTCCAATTAAAAACCAGATGCTGTTTAATTAAACAGTTTACACAAATTCTTTTATTCCCTAATAAAAAAAAGTACTTTTATTTACAACTTTTAATTAAATATAATAATTTAACATTAGTTTTCATAGTACGTTTCACAACTTTTACAATCCATTCTTACCCCCAATACTTCAAGTGTGGTGTGTTTAAAATCTTACTTACCATAAAATCTGCCACATCACATGCACTTTGAACACAAAAAATAAGATTAAAATTTATGGGTGGTCATTATACAAAAAAATAAAAATTAAATGGGTATAAAAATTATAGCTTCAAAATTTTTTTTAAAAAGAGATGAGCACAACAAAAGTACACTTTTACGTAGATCAAAATGTTGCTTATTTAAAAAAAATTCCATATTTCATGAATTCTTTAAGGTTGTATAATATAAATATATTGGAATTCTAGAAGTATATTATTTTTTTAAAAAAAGCCTGAAATTAATGACTTTAATATGTGAATGTATTGTACACATACATTTCACAATCCTTAGTGAAAAAGGAAATGCGTATTATATATACCATGAAAAAACCTAAAAATTAAAAAATGTAGCTTGAAAGTATAGGTACGCATTATATGTCAGATTTTATGGTATTTAAAAATCAATGATTTATACCATTGTTAATTTGCATTACACATGTATTAATTTTTAAAAGTTAATAAATGCATTTTTTATGTAGTAATAAAGTATCTATAAACGCATTTGGGAGCAGAAATCCTACTTTAAGTACATATAATACACTCTTGCAACTTAGACATTGACTTTACCTGCAATCTGAAGAGAAGTAAAATAAAAACCAATTAAATTAAACTTTCAAAATTATTCTGATTATTCCTCAAGAATTACTGATTTATAATGAGAAAAAATGCAAGTGAGTGAGTATTAACGTCGCATTGTTCAGCTACATGAGGGCTTTTGGCGACGGACCGTATAATTTTGAACCATGGTCAAGTGACGCGGATGACACCTGAGCTGGCACCCCCTCTCTTAACTAACACACCACACCAATGGGAGGATGTTTGAGCTCTTGACAGATTTAACGTGCAGCGCTCCCCTACACAGCGGGTCTTCGGTGGTACTGGGCTTGAACTCATGATCCGATACCTTGACCACTTTGCTACCGTGGCCACATAAATTGCAAGACATAAATTAGTTAAAAATAAGTATTTCTTGATATCAATATATCTTGAGTATAGACAAAGAAAAAAATTTATAAAAGCAGAGTAGAAACTTTTATCATAGATTTTAGAGATAACTGTTAGTGGAGGTCATGACACAAAAGTAATTACAATTACATAATTAGTTATTTATAATGCATTAAAGAAAAAAAGCATGAAAATAGCATACCTTCTAGATAAACAAAGTAAACTCTGGCGATGATTAGTTTTATGTTCGACAGCACCTGTTAAAACTTTAATAGCATGAAAATGATTTTGCACTATAGTACACAATTCAGGGCATTCCTCCTCAGTCATCTATAAGAAATTATTTTAAATTTGAAAAAGAAAATTAATTATATACTAAATATTTATAATACAAAAATATAGAAACGCAACTTACTAAAGTAGGACAATCTTTCAAACAATCATATCCATCTCTTCCTTGACATAAATAGGCTTTTGTGGCTAGCCTGTAATTCTGCAACAAAAAAAAATTCTAATGTAAATTAGGAAGTGGGTTTTGTCACTCTAAATCCTTGTTAACTCAATCTCTCTTGGGAGAAAAAGATGTAAAAAAAATTTGTATGATATGCAATATCAAATAAAAAATTAGAGTAAAACAGTACTTTGACATTCTGATTATGAATTTTCTTTGAATTATTTCCAAAAATTCCCATTTATTTACCTGTGAAAAATCTAAATATTCATCCCCAATCTTTATATATTGTGGATTGATACGCTTGCCAGGAGGTTTGTCAGGATCAAATGCAAAACTTATCCCTGATACTTGTGGAAATCTACCTTCCAATCTTGGATACTGAGAAACTCCATTTTCCAAAGCTTTATATAACTTTTCTCCTAAAATTAAATTAATAGTTTTTCTTTCAAAATTACACTGAATATTAATATGAAAACTACACTAAGTAATAAACTGTTTAGAAAATTAAACCCAGCAATTAATATATCCAAGTAACATATGAATTCTAAAAAAATACTTATTTTATATAAAATAATTTTTTCATATTATAATATATAAGCAATATTCACAGCAAAAACTTCAAAAAGATTTGAAGAAAATTATGAATTGTTATAAAATGAACAATCTTTTTCTTCCAGATTCATATTTCAACTCAATTAAAAATAAAGTTACCATAGTAAAAAGTTACTTCAATAAAAGTTTCATAACTAAAAACTTTTACTCGTGTTTACAATACACTTTTCCTCCATTCTATAATTGTTTAATATTGCAGTGGAATATACTGTTTTACATGCGACTGATTTAACTAAAACACATAACAAAATAATAATTTTGAAAATACTTTTTACAAGATTACATAATATTTTAATTTTTAAAAAGCAGCAAATATTACAAAAGTTACTCAACTTATTAACTAATTCAACTAAGTATTTAAACCTCTGTACAATTTCAGATTCATGAAAAAATGAAAAAAATTTATCACTTTATAATTAATCAAAATACTTCACCTGAAACATTAACAACTAATAGTGAATCCATCATTGGTAATACAGTAACTAGATCTCGCATTGTAAAAGGGCCTTTAGGATGAATCCTATCAGACCTCAAAGTCCCAGAGTTCAAAAGTGCTACATCGGAATGTGTTGCAGACAACATAATGTCGCATATAAAATTTCCTGCAACATTTGGAAATTTTTTGAAAAATACAATTAATAAAACATAAAATTACATATCATGGAATTTCACTAAACTATTGAGGAATTCAATAATTTTATTATTAAATTAAAATTGTATTTCATACCACACAGAAGTAAAATAAATAGAAATTAAAATAACCAAGGATTAAATAACAAAATGATGTAGTTTAAAAGTTCAGTTTTTTGCAATTACAAAATGAATTATATAGTTATTTAATTAAAGGCTCTTTTGCAATCATGAAAAAACATGATTTAAAACACTAATCATCAATTCCAAAATAATTAATGATTTTATTCAAGCAATACATATCAATTAAATGCCAAAAATATTTAAAACTGATCATTACAAAAAAAACCTTTGAACACAGATTCTTTATTAGCATATAATTTATAGCAAAAATGATTATAAATAAATGATATATATATAAGAATTTTAAAACTAAAATTTACTAATAACATAATGAAACTTCTTTCCTCCAATGAAAATATTTACTTGCACATCATAGTAAAAATTTATACTTTAATACAAAACATGACAATGAAAAAAATAAACATTACAGAATAGATTTACGAACAATTTTAATAAAATAGGACTATGTTAATAACATGTTACAGTTTTCATTCAATACATACCCAGATTTGTTTCCTGTGTTCTAATACTTGAGAATCTTCCATCCAAATCCACTGAAAATTCACCTAACACTTCATCCATTTTTCCATCTACTATACCTGTAATAAAAAGATAACATTTAAAAATACTCAATACCTTATTTTTCTTATTCAAAATTTTTAAGGAAGTTATATTATTAATAGTATTACATGTATCTATGGTCATAAAAAAACATTAAAAATAACACTCTTTAACAATATTATTAATCATTTAAAAGAAAGCATGCCAAATTGTTCACTAAAAATATGCACATCAAAATGCTTTAAATAACAGAACAATAAGCAAAATTACAATATTGTCATCTTATAACAATACTAAAGACAAAAAATATATGAAAAACATATTTGAGAGAAATACTTTATGTCCACTTAAATAAATTAAAATATTAAATACACCAAGAATTCTATAAAAAAAAATTTTTAAAAAAAGAGCTTCCTCTATGCAGCTTAAAATACAAAATCATAAAATAAATTATTTTTATTTATGACTATATTTCAATATCTGATTTTTTTTTAAATGTCTCATACAAATTTTATTTTCTAACTTTTATGTTTTTATAACAACAATTTTATGTTGCTTTTTTTTTTCAATGCACACAAAAATATCTCTTTTCAATGTTTACATAATTTGAAGTAACAGAAAATAACCAAGAAATATATTATCCAAATTTTTTTCCCCTTTACATTAAAACTCTTGAACAAATAAATTTGATGAAAAGAAAAGTAATGAAAATGTAATTACTTTTAAATTTTTCCAACTCATCTTCCAAACCATTATCTGGAGCATATTTAGAGGTCACAGCAATATTTTCAATTTTCACATCAACAGTATTTGAGTTGAAAGTAAGGGTTATTTTTGAAAATCTTTGAAAATCTGTTCCACTTTTAACAATATATGTTCCATTTATCTATGAAAAATAAAATATCACATTTTAATAATATATTAATAAGTGGTACATCAAGTAAGTAAAACTAAACATAGATGTTTAACACATTAGCTTAAACATCTATCTAGCCAATGTAAGTCTAAGCGAATAAAAATTTTCTATCAACAAATATCTACACAATGCAATCTTATATTGCAAAACTAACCATATCACAATACATACATTTAAACTAGAAAACAAACATTTTATGACTTTTTATAGTCACTGTAATCATTTTAGGAGTTACTCAGAAGCCAATGCAGTTAAATCCCTTTTTTATATTTTCAGACTCGTAAATGTTATAGAATAAATGATATTCTCAGTTATTATAAGAATTTACTTGGTACATTTTTTCTAATTTATACAACCTTTTTTTATAGCTTTAGATAATGTTGTATAATTATTTCAGAAGTCATAAAGAACAAATCCCCTTTATCAATATTTTTTTACATAAACTTTGAAATAAAATTTTAAGTATTCTTTTTCTTTTGATACTTGTTTACAACACTGGCAAACAACAATTCATTTTTACTGCAACTTCTGCCATTTAGAACTAAAAAATTTCAAAATTATATTGCCACTGCAGATGATTGCAAACTTCATATTAGTGATATTAAAGTGAAGCTGTGAATTTAAACCCTGTTTCCGCCAAAAAACCAATTGTGCAGAATGGGGTTGAGCATAAAAATGTTATTAATCTGCTACCAAAATATTAAGACTTAACATCATATAATGTAGAATAGGTAATAAGATATCAACTCTGGGGTCCTCTTGTTACTTGACCATAATATAAAATGAGGGATCCCATTATCAACTGCCATGTAGTTTCTAAGGTAAATTAATTAGAATCTAAATTATATTATGATGCAATTCATATATGGTTTAATTATAAAGATATTTACTGAAATCAAATGTTAATTTAGTCTTCAAAATTAAGTTTTGCAGGTCTAGTGAATGTATGTTTTTATCAAATTAATTTTCCTGCAGATACTATTAAGTGCTACTCGCTTTTCCGCAATGATTGTCTTTTCAGACAAATTGAAATACTTGGAAGCTTGAAAAATTTATATTAATAAAATAAAAATAATACAAATATTGTTACATAAAAAAAATTTCCCATCATGATGACACACTTTGGTTTAGTTAAAATAACAATGACTAAGTAATATTGATTTTAGTTAGATGCACATTTATTTATTTACTATATTTATAATCTATTCTCTCACACAATAAAGCAAAAAACACAAATATGTAAGCTCATACTTGTAAAATTTCATAAATATGATCATGTCCTCCAAGAATCAGATCTATCTCTTCCACATTTTCTGCCAAACGAACATCATTAGGCATTCTCATATGAGTTAAAGCAATAACATAATCAACCTTTTCCTTAAAATAAAAATATATATATATTGAAATGTTTTTTTCACAACATTAAATTTTAGTTAAAATCTTTGGTTTAAAATATCAAGTTATTAGAAAATTTACTAAGAAATCTAGAGCAATGTAACAATAGATATACCTGCTCTTTTAATTCTAAAGCCAATTTTCTTCCTTCTGTGACAAAATCAAAATATGTCACTTCATCAGCTTCAATTGTAGCGAGTGTTGCAAGCCATTCTTCTTCAACAAGTCCAATAATTCCAAACTAAAATATTTTTTTTTAAATTTAAAACATAAAAAACACCAAAAGTGCTTTTAAAATATCATTTTTAAATAATAATTGTTTTAATAATTTTGAATGTAAGATCATTTTAAAATAATTTATGTTTAGAAAAGTTGTACATCTTTGCTTCTAATGGAAAGACAACACGCCGCTTATTAAGAAGCTCTTTGTTAAAGTTATGGATGATAGAGTGCACCTGGAAACAACTTCCTAAAATTTCTTTTAGATTTTTTTTTGAAGTACAGTTGCAATTTTTGTATACAGTAATCATTACGAAAAAAAAAATGTTCTTTAAAAATTAAATATTTTTGACAGCTTAATTTATATTCTGTTCTTCCTTGATACCATTGTTTAAATTAGTTTAATCAAAACTTAGGTTATTTTTATCTATTTTGATGCCAAAAATAAATTGGTTTATCTGTTTCAGGTTGATAGTTCTAGTAGTGCTGAAACTTTCAACTCATGTCATTACTTTTCCATTATAATTTTGTATTCAATAAATTCTATTTACTTATTTGACATGGCGTTCCTTTTCTGCTTTACTTTAAAATGTATACTTTTGTAAAATTCTTTCCTTGAAAGCCAGACTGCAATACACTAACAATTACTTAAAAGGTTGGCCCTCACAAAAAAAAATATTTTGAGTTTTAGAATAAATTGTCTTACACTCAGTTACATAAAATGCTTTAATAAATGTTATGCCTGCAAAATAGAAAAAATGTTTGTTATAATAATTATATTAAAAAATTAACCTGTGTGGAAAACAGGCTCTTCAGCTAATGAAATATATAAAAACTGATTCATAATGTCATATCAATGTTTTTAAAAAATGAAATAAATCATGCTTCCTGAAAAAGCATAAAAAGCATACAAATATATGCATTCAAAAAAATAAAAATAAGATAATCATAACACTACGCTAAACATAAAGTATCCTAATATATATGTTATGTGTATACAAAGTTAAAATTACTTAAGAAAATGAAAATTACCTGTAATAAATCAAATAATTTTAAAAGGAACAAAATTTCAGTCAAATTGAACACATTGTCATTAATAATAGAAAATTTTTAAGTAAATTTAGCAGATATTGTAACAGTTCTGGTAAAAAGGTAACAGAAACTAACAGTAACAGTTCAAAAACAAAACTAAAAGTAGCTGAAAATTCCAAAATTAGTAACAAAATTTCATGATTAAATGAATTATACCTTTTTGCCTTTGTTTTCAAGAACATAAGTTACAAATCCATTAGCTAATGGTTTTCCAGTTTCATTATCGATGACATTGCTGATTAGCCATGGAAAATTAGTTCGTACAGCAAAGTCAGTCAGAACATCAACACCAAAATCTAAAGAAAGTAAAAAGCTGAACAAATCATAAAACTAAATAATGTATATAAAGCAATAAATTATGTATAAAATATCAATAAAATTTTTTAAAAAGTTCACACAGAGTAATTATTAAAACATAAGAGGCAAATTTATGGAGATTTTGTTTTATTTATTTAGAAATCAGTTTAAAATACTTTATATGTATTACAGAGTAAATATATCTGGAGACTTATAAATGAAATTGGAAGAAAACAATTCCATAATTCATAAGGATTTACAAAAGAGTTGTGTAATTCAAAATACAATTAAAAAAATTTTAGACAAAACATTTCCAAAATAAAACTTTTTTTAAAATTAAATCAGTTAAATACATACATATAAATTTTGAAGTAAAATTGTTAATAAAAACAATGATAAAAAAAAGAGATTGAAAAAATATCAGCAAATATTTTAAAGAAAAGTCATTTAATGATAAATAAGAAAACAGGAAGTTAAATAAATTTTAAAAAAGAACAAATAGATTAAACAGAAAATAATGCAATAATGCACAGAAAAAATTATAGAAATTCATCAAATTTATCTTTATACTATGCTGTAGAAAAAAATATTACAATTTGAAATGCCTATGGGTTTTTTTTTTAAAAAAACTTTTGTCAATTTTTTTTAGTTTAATTCTGTCCATTTCATTGATAAAAATGTTAATGTATATTTGATATAGAGGTATAAAAATAATATCTTAATTGTCTCGGAACATTGTTTTTTTAATAATTTATAAAACATAAGCCAATTATAACTTATCCTCTCTTTCTCATACATCTAAGTACATGAATATCAACAATGAAATTAAATATTTCAAAGCATATTTTAACAACTCGAAATTACCAAGACATAAAAAAGAAAGAAATATTACTTTTCAAAAAGTAAAATATTTACCAAAATCGTGGTTGCCAAAAACAGAACAATGCACTCCAAATGAATTTAATACAGGTATCATTTGTTCACCCTTAGTAAATGTGCTCACTAAAAGAAGAAAAATTACATTTTAAATATTTTTTTTATCAAACATAAGCTTTTCATTTACTGATTCAAAATAGGGAGAAAAATTAATTTCTTACTTATAGATGGAGCAAAAATATCACCACTGAATAATATTAATGGGTCTAAATCATTAAAGCTTTTTAAAGCTGTACAAAACCTTGAAGCACCACCAACAGGTTCAGATGACTGGCTTTCAACATTGTAGCAGTCATTAAAATGCAAGATTGTCACAGACATTTTGAATTTACACCTGTAGTGAAAAGAATTGATTTATATTGTCATACCATAAATTAAAACCAAAGGTAACAAGAAAGTAATAATAATTTTACTTCAAAAAATAAACTTCACCATAAATTCTGTTTACAATACTAAAAGCCAAAGTATGTTTTCAATTAAATGTCTGAGACATGTGTGTCAAAATTTAGAGAGCTGAAAAAGAATGTGGCAATTAAAATAGATTACCAACTCTTTTTCAAAGAACAGGAAATGCCACTTTTAGTTTTTGCACCAAGATTTTGTTTGCTTGAATTAATGTCACACTAGAGCAACTTAGTGTGCAATTGGTGTCAACATGAGATAAACTCTACTGGGAAGTTAATTTTTCCAGGATACTTGTCAAAGTATAGCTGACAAGAACCAGCAATCATTTTCTATTCAGTTGCACTACTTCCTGCTGTAAAAATAGTTTCTGAATATCTTAATATTCACACAGTATATACATATTTATAATTAGTAAAGACAGAAAGTTATACTACTTTTTATAATTTTATAATATGGAGAGAAATTAATTATACTCTTGTATAGTTGTAAAAAAAAATGTGATAGAGAAAAACACACAAGTTAAAATCTCTCCATATAATTTATTTTCAAGTTTTAAAAGTTATATTCACTATTATATGTGGTGAAATTTATCAGCACAGGTATACAATTCAAAATCTGATGAATCTTTCAAAGAAAATTTATCCACATATATATAATTGATATCAAAATTATGTGACAGTTTCTTTTCATATCACATAAATTTTGAAATATTAAATCTATTTAGAAATCTCCTAACACAGATGCATTATAAAATATAATTCTTTTTAACATGAATGATACTAACATTTCATACAATTTTATATACTATAAAACAATTATATTTTCATTAACTTATACTATGAATTTCTACTTCTACTTATGAATTTTTAAAAAATATGAATATCACATCAAAAAATTTATTTATAAACATTCAGTTTAAGTTAATTTTAATAATCACAAAATAATAAAACATTGTAATGCAAATGAAGTTGACATATAAGTATCATTTGCTGAACATTAGATATATTAAATGATTTTCTTGTTTAAACATTATTACAGATTTTTTAAACTAACTGCAGTAATCACTCGAAAAAAAACATTTCAAATTATTCAATAATAAATAATACAAAATTACTGCTTACATTGTATAATAACATTTTTTAAAAATTTTGGAGTTAAACAATATTTGTTTATTATTAACCAAATAAATTCATATCAGCTACTCGATAATTACTTCATTCATATCTTTAAACATAAAACTCAAAAATGAAGAGTTTAGAAACTTCCTCAGTAATTCTGTGTGTACCATGTCAGATAAACCATAATTTTCTAAAAATCATCTGAACACAAAAAATATAGATGTATTTATTTGAACTTAAATTAAGAGAATCTGCAATTTCAGCAAGAATGTTTGATACATGAACAGAGAAGACATCTATATCACAATCATTAATACAATCCCAATTATATAAAGTGATTTCTTGCGTGCAGTTAATTTTTTCCCATTGATACAAATAAGTACTGAGGCAATGGTGATCCAAATATATAATAAATCTAAATTTTAATTAAAATAAAATTTAAAAAACAAAAATAACAGAATACAATAGTATTGAAAGATTTCTTAGCTAAACAATATGAAGTTTATAGTATTCACTGAAATACAAATAAATAAATACGATTCTGCAAAAACAATGGTTTTATGCCTTCAGTTTTTCATACTTTTTTTCAGTTTTTTTTTCAATGGTTCTATTTTTCACAACTTATAACAGAATCAATAATTTGCATATGAATAACCAAATGAAGTAACTGTAATTATATCAAGTTAGAAATTCACAGATTTAATTTTAAATTTATAGAAACTTATTTAATACTAGGGAAAAGAATTACATCCAGAAAATCGAAGAAAAATAACATATTAATGCTAAAAAAATTTTTAACACATCAGTAAGAAGTAATTTTTATTGATACTTAAGTGTTATCGCAACAGTCGCCAACATTCAAGGTAATTCGACAGGTTGGCAAACCCAATTTCGCATGTGTCATATGCGTTGAATTGGCAATCATGTGCTTTGTTTCATATAATGTTGCCAATAGGTTGTGGTAATACGAAAGTACCATTTTATCTTGTACCTCTCTTTTCTCATTTTATAGCTTAGATTGCAATAACATTTAGTTTTAATTTTTTAAATGATGAGTATAAACAAGAATATAAAACTTGATTATAGGAAAGAAAATTAACCTTGAGAGACACTGCACAATTAGGATAGAAGAAAAAGCATTTCCTAAGTTTATGAAAAGATAATGAATGCTAGTTAAAAGTCTTGTTAAGAAGTTTATATGTTAAATTGACATTAAACCAGATTTGTTTCCAAATTAAAATTAAGAAAAAATTAATTTCAAAAAAGTTTTTTAACTTTTACAATAAAATACAAGTTTTAATTTGTGAAGAACGCGATTAGCATATTTATGTGCATTTCATATACATTTGACAAATATTGTAATTAGAAATTTTGAAATAAAACAATTTCAACCTTTTTAGTACATTTGATTATTTCAGAAAAAAATTTCAATACTTAAGTTAAATTTTTACATAACACTTTTCACTATGTTTGAATGTAATATTATATAATAAAGTTCAAAAACAAAATTTTACTAAATCACTATTGTTGTTAGAAAAAAGCTACATACACCAGAAGCTATAAATATAAATACAATGAAAGTATAAAATTGGTGTAGTAAAATTAAATCCAATCAGTGTTTAATGATGAAATTATATGTATTCAATATATATTTGTATAAAATCGGCACCTTTAATAGAAAATTTTAAAATTTCTCTTTTTCAGAAAAAATTATTAATTTTGGCAAGCAGCTAGTTTTTAATTTTTTGAAACGTTTGTTAATTTAATTCCTAAAAATTGATAAATATTAAGCATTTTATATTCATCGATGGAGCATAACAAAAATAAAATGCTAGTACGATGGAATATATAATTGATATAAAAAATTTAAATAAAAGTAATCACCTTCAATTTTCAATGAAAAGGTTAACAATTAATGGTAAAATCTATTACCAATGAACTTCATAATGCAGTATTTACATCTCTTATCAAAAATGAATTCAACTGAATCCTACTAATCCAAAAATATTTGAAAGGCATTGAGATAGAAACTTCAAGAAATGCATGTCGGTAATAAATATTCATTTTCACTTCAGTAAGCTTTACATTTTTTTTGTTAGAAAAAACCAGAAATTCATAAATTGCTCCACTTCGATAATCCTGAAGCAACAGCGCATGCGTTTGAATACGGCTTAAAAAGAAAAAGAAAACAAGTGACGCAACTCCTGGAAATTTGATCATTCAAAAATAAACTTTGCTGTTGCCACCTCAATACTAATATATATATGTATATATTTCATTCATTTGAATTTTTTAAATTCATAATCAGAGGGATTTCATATTCAAGTAAATGATGCAACTGAACTTTGAAATCAGACACGGATCAATGAATAAAGTTTGTTGATGTTGTTGTTACTTTTACCACATGATCGTCAGTAACATCAGATCAAGGCACACGAAATTCATCATAGCAAGGGGCTAGTCGTACACCTGTCGTTAGCCGTAGCTTTGAGCACCATACAGGTAACAGCACGATTTTTCTCGGATACACCCCAATTTTGAGGAATCAGAGGCCTCCCACTTCTCTTCTCCTTCCATCAACCTCACGAGAGGACATGCGGCTCGATAATATTTATTGAGTACCTATGAATAAAGTTTAAAATTACACACAGAAGTGTTTCACTAAAACTTATTTGATTGAAATATTGCGGATTAAAAAAGCCGTAAAAAAGCCTTGCAAACTAATGTTTCTTTTCTTTCCTCGGAAATTTTGCATTCTTACAAATTTATTCTTGAAATAATGCAGAATGGTTACTGTTTGTATAGGAAAAAATGTCGGTTTTAAAAGAGCTCAATTTCTCAATAATTTCTAAGTCACATTCAGTCATGAAAACTTCAGGTTTCTTTTTAAATTTTGTTTCACGATAGTGTAATTCAAAAAACCTTACATAAATAAGTGAGAGTTATGGAGCATCTGCTGTATATTAACATCCGCTATTATATTAACAACATAAAGCTGTACAAGTGCTATTGGAGACGGACTTCCTAATTTTGAACCATGGTCAAGTGATGAGGACGATACCTCAGCTGATACTCCCTTCTCCTAATTTCCACACCATACCAACGGGAGAACGCTTGAGCTTCAGCATATTCAACGTACATCGGCTCCCTCTACACGGCCGGTCTTCAACGGCAATAGGATCGGATTCATAGTACATCACCCACGAGTAACCTCACATAGGAGGAATTTGATAAAGAATATTTAATGCTGGTTTTTCTAGATGGCAATGAATTTTAGTCATAATGGCCTGTTCTTGGATTATTGTATTTGGTTCGTTACGATTTTTGGCTTCATTCAAACGAATTACTACAAGCAAAAAAACTTTTCTCCAGTCCTGCCATTCTGGCAAAATTGCAGCACATTAGTAATAACTCCCGCGAGGACTTGCATCCAGATAAAGGGGGAATCGTCTTTCGAAGAGCCAGCGCCCGCAGAGCACTTATTCTCCTTATGGGCAATGTGGGAGGAGACTGAAGTGGCGCATTTATCCGCTGATAGAACTAGAGGCCTTTGGTTCCGAAACCGAGTAACTTAACCACTACACCAAAATGATCACCTGGTGTGGAGGTTGTTACTGGCTTACGTAGATGATACCGCTACACACTTCCCCACCAGTGAGTTGGTGGATAGGCTAACGAACGATGTATTTGTTAAATCAAGCTTGTTTGCTGCTGCGTCACGAGTTGTGACGGCTTTTTTGGTTGCATTTTCGGTGGATAGATGGCGCCACGACAGTTCAGAAGGTTGCCTTTTTCTGAGTTCAGCCAGGGTCACCAATGAAATGGAGCATTTATCCACTGGGATAGAACTCGGGACCTTTGGGTCTGAAACCGAATAACTTAACCACTACACCAAAATGATCACCTGGTGCGGAGGTTGTTATTGGCTTATGTATATGATACCGCTACAAGACGAAAAATAAGGGCGTTTTGAGATAGTCAAACGCAGGTAAAGACCACCACAAAAGGCAGGGAGGAAAAAGTCAGTGTCCGACTTTGAAATCGGTGGGTTTCTGGTTCCCCAACAAGAGGGAGGTAGCATCCCCAAGCAGTGGCGTAACGCCCTACCCAGGAGCTCTAGGGGGCCCAAAGCTTGATAGACACCAAGAACACAATCCTTTATAAGACAGGCTTGGGGCCCCAAACCTGATTTTGCATGGGACCCTAATATTCTTAGTTACGCAACTGTCCCTCGAGAGTAACTTCAGAGTAGAAGTAGATTTATATGCAGATAACTGCATCCAATTACCAATGCTGTCTATATGACCTTTGGTCTTGTTTGATTATTGGCCTTGTGACAAGACACGAACCAACTAAAAAACATACCAAATTACATAACCAAGATATGCTTTCATTTCAGAATAATGATATTATTTAACTCGCTCCACACTGTGAATCGAGGAAAAATTATAAAGAAAATATTATTTTTTTATAATTTGATTGGCTTTAATTAACGCATTACTGAATAATTTCAGTTGTGAATTAAAAATAATTGGTTTTAAAAAAAATTGATGAATTAAATATTGGGTTAATAAGAATTTATTTTTCAAAAATAGCATGTTAATATATATGGTTTATATATATACATTCCTTAGGAACATAGAACGCTTAGAAAACTAAAATATATGTTAACTCTATAAAACTTTAAATAAAACTAAAAAAAATAAACTTTGAACTCTACACGTATATTGTAAGGTGAAAATAGAAGAGAGTGTAATACACTGGTGTAATAAGTTAAGAGAATTTTCAGACTTGAACGATTATCTCTAGAACTACTGGACCGATTTTAGTGAAATTTGATATGTACATACATTAATACAATACAAAACAAATAACCATTCAACAATTGCAACACACACGCATGATCGAACGTAACATTCGTTTGAGCTGGAAGGTATAAAACAGCGGTTGCAGAATAAACAAAAGAAAGGGGTTAATATGGGGTATGACTACCTCTTTCAACTATACAGGCCTCGCAGCGTGGTGTCATACTTGAAATAAGGCAGTTTATCAGTTCGTATGACAATTGGTCCCACTAGTTCAGCAATGCTGTTTTCATTTCTTTGATGGTTCTGGGAGGGGGTTGCGAGTTGCAATTGCCCTCCTCAGAGCGTCCCATGCATGCTCTATAAGGTTGAGGTCTGGAGACCTGGCTGGTCAATCCATACGGCGAATATCCTCACACTCTGTAAATTCGTTGACCAGAAAAGCTCTGTATGGCCTCGCGTTATCGGCCATTAAAATGAACTCGGGGCCACATGCACCCCTGAAAAGGCGAACATAGGGCTCCAAGATCTCATTCTATACCTCACACCAGTCACAGAGCCTCTTTCAAAGACATGGATAGGTGTGCGACCATCCAACATGATGCCTGCCCAGTCCATTGAACTTCCTCCGCCATAATTGTTAATTTCTTGGATATTGGAGGGTAGGTAGAAGATTCCTGATTCTCTCCATATGAACGCACGGCGAGAATTGGTGTTTAGGCTGAAACGAGACTCATCGGCGAACAGAACGGTTGCCCATTGATCCCTACTCTAATCTTTATGCTGTATGCATCATACTAAACGGACTCTCCTGTTCGTAGAAGTGAGAAGGATGCAAACAGTAGGTCTTCTGGCATGCAACCCTCTCACATGAAGTGTTTTTGAAACAGTCACCCTTGATACACGGGCTCTTACGGCTGCATACAAGTAACGAGAGAGCTGAAAATCTGTAGCCTCTCTGCTACGCCTTGCTCTATTCGACCAAATGGCGATCTTCTCTAAACCGTCGGGCCCTTGGACGACCTTGCACAGGCTTTCTCTCCATGGATCCAGTATCCGGAACTATTTCCATAACTTACACACGACGCTGGGTGTTAAATTGAACTCTCTACAAATCTGGGCTTGACACCGGCCTGCTTCTAGCCCTTCAACAATTCTCCACCTCATTCCATCTTCTAAACGTTGGTGGTTGCTCATTTTTTACTGTTACAATTTGAATTGAATTGATTGTTTCAAAATAATACCAAGAAATTTGTCGATGTGTGCTGGCGAACGAAATACGTCTTAACTTACACGCGCTTATAAAGCCTGTTTTTCTGCTGGCTCCGCCTACTTAATCTTGTACGTCTATGAAGTATTTGCCGAACAAGGTTTGCATTTTTATCTAGAAGCAGGGGTTTTCATTCAGTTCAGTTCTTTTCATGGAATTCAATAAAATATGCAAATTCTCTTAATTTCTTATACCCGTGTATTTCCATTAGGTCATGCAATTTTGATTTTTTGCAATTCTTAATAGAATTTTATTATCACACTGATACTCGAATTACAAGAGAGTAAGTGTTTTCCAAACTCTATAATCCAACTACTTAGATGATTGTGGTGACAAAATATTTTGAACTTCTGTTAAAGTTAAATATTTAGTTTTTTTAAAAAAATATTTGATTAACAGCAATCGTTATATAGTATTAATTTTACAATAAAAATATTAGACAGAATGTGTGAGTTTTATATTAATTTATATTTACTGCTATAAAATAGAATGAATTATATGTATATTGCCTTTAATAATCCCAATATCAAAAGAATCTATTTTGTATATTATTCAACAATAAAACTTGAAGTCTACGCAATTTTTCAGTAAAAAAAAAAGTTCCAAAATTATATTTATTCCTGGCTTTACTAATATAAACAAAGTAATTTATTTCAACAAAAATTAAATTATTTCCTTCATGTTACAATTTTTAAGAAGAAAAAAATTATGGAGTAAAATTATATGGTATTAAATTTTTACTTTTTGAAATTCCTCTATGTGTGTATTATTTTTTTTTTTAATTAATATTCCTCTCGACTTAAAAATAAACTAAAATTTAATAATTTTTTTATTATTTATCGAAATTATATATCAGATTTTCCAGCAGATTACCTAAACAGAAAAAGATAATTGGTGGATAATTATGGGGCACCCGAAATCAACATCAAGAGAACATGAAGTGTAAGGGGAGGACCATATCAGTTCTGGGAAAAATAAAAAAAAATCCTATCACTTGGTTAATTAGACTACGTTCAATTATACCAGAGAAAAGTTTTGCTCGATTTGTGACAGTGCTTAAGATGACATTAGTGAAAAAAAGTCACTGAAAGTTTGAAGAATTTGTGGTCACAGTTACTAATGATGTGATGGAGATTCTTACTTTTGCACTTTTTCAAAAAGGGATTTTTTTTTTCCAGCACTGAGATGAACCCCATTTTCACCCTGGGCGCTTGGTGTTGAGTTTTAGGACACCTATATATATATTCATGCCAGTATTTTAACTATCCTTAAGTCTGTGTTTTTACTACGTTACTTATTCTAATTAACCTATCATTTCGCGTGTTTTGCCCAATTTTCCTAAATAATCCACTTAATATTCGTATTTTTATAATTCTTTTATTTTAAGAGAAAAAGTATATAATAATAAATATATTCTCTAATTTTTTTGGGGGAAAAGTCTTGGAAATGCGGCACATTTAGAATTTTAGAAGTAAATATGCAACGAAAGCAAAACTTTTCTCTTTCGAAGTTTTTCGCATCAAGGCAATTGAATAAAACTTGTTAAAGTTCACTTTCTACAAATTTTAAAAAAGAGAAAAGTATCTGTTTTAATATATTTACGTAATTTTTTTTAATTTTGAAATTTCAACTTTTGTAATCGATCCCTATGATAAAAAAAAGTTTCAAAATATTTCTTTTTATTTTATAAATAAATACAAAAGATTAAATTATAAATTTAAAAATTTACTAGAAATATCTGTATAATCCTTCTGTGTTTTTGAGAATATTTGGTACAAATAAAATGCCAAATAAGAGAATATAAATATGACGTTAAAAAAATCTTTTCGATGAATTTCGAATGGTTCTAGTAAATTGAGGTGCTATTCGACAAGAGATAATATAGCTATATTTCTCAAGCTTTATTTCATTAAAGTATGAATATTCATTAGTTGCGAAATTTTTATTTTCCTCTTACTGGATACTCTTTTCTGTTATTTTGAATATGATTTTTTTTAAAAAATGTTTTCTGGTATTTAAATAAAAAGTGTTATGTTGAAACATATAATGTAGATGTGCTTCCCCCCCCCCCCTACTTCTTCTTTTGGTAAAAAAGGAGTATTGATGAGGTACATTTTTATCGTTTCCGGAGCTGGAGTGGCAAAACTATTTTGAGCTTTTCGATTTTCAGGAAGATGATTTTATTCAATTCCTACTATTTTAGTTCCCACTCTCTTATATATATATTTATTTATATGTATATCTTGTTCACGCAAATTTTCAATCGTTAATAAAATACTTTTCATTCATCCACTCAAGTTCAAACACATTCTTTTAAACTTGTAGTGTATGGCATTAGATGTTAATACAGTTTCTTCAATATTAATTCGTTAATTAAATTAAAAAAATTAATAAATAGTAACAAGCAAAAATAATACCCTAATACCCTATATAAAAAAGAAAAGTGCTCGTTGTGTCTCTGTAGCGCAATGGATAGCGCGTTTAACTTCTAATGCAAAGATCGTGGGTTCGAACTCCACTTAAGAAGGCCTAATTTCTGAGAAAGGGATTTCTTTTTACTACACTATTTTATTGGAATAATTAAATTTAATTAATGAATAAATCAAAACAAACCAAACATAATAGTCCAGCACCATATAAAGAAAGGGAAATTGCAGGAAAAACGCTTTCTAGTTTGCCATTTAATATTGTGATTCTGTCATATGTACTTATATATATATTTATATTAATTGTAATTATAAAAAGTAGCTAAAATAAAATTTTTCTTTGTTGACCTAAGTAGGAATTGACTTAATTTTTTTTTATATTTTTGTTTTTGGAATTCCATTTGTTGTTTAAGTTAGTTATCAGAAGATATATCTCCATAATTTCGTTAACTCCATGTGCTTCCCAAAATTTTTTAAACAATAAACTTACATTTTTCAACACACAAAAAAAAAAAAAAAAAAAAAAATTTAAATTTATAATTTTCAAAAAATGGTCATATTCATTTTTTTATCCAACATTTCGATCAGTAACCGGGCTTACTGTGTGACTACGTACGTTGCATCCATGGATAAAATATCATTGAAGGGGGGGGGGGGTGAGAGAAGAAAAAAAAGTGTCTTGCTCTTCGAGCTTTAACCTCTAATGTTGATAGTTTTAGTGGATTTGATAACTTTATTCTTGACCATTAGTTATTAAAATTATAGAAAAAAATAAAAAAAATATTTTGAAATACATTGGAGAGAGTTACGAGGAAAAATTAATCAAGATTGGTGCAAAGCATCCACAAAATATTTCTCAGATCAGGATGGTGTTCCAAAAAATGAAACGTTTGACATAGTAATCAAAACAAGCCTTGATATTGGCGAAAAAGAGGAGTGGATCGAGACAGCGCTATATGTACGACATAGTTTTTTTAATGCAATGCAAGCGCCATCTGTTGCCCAAAATATTATTTTTTTTGTGAATATATCTCATGATTATTTTTTCAAACCTCAATTTAATCTGCAATTAATTTAGTTAATGAAAAATAATTTATTGTATTATAAAATAAATATGATTGAAAAAGCCA